>JAVKPL010006440.1:0-26719 GCA_032173675.1 Gastrolobium villosum | reverse complement strand
CAAAGGAGGGAACGTCACTTAATTGAAAAAAAAAAAAAATATGAATGTGTGAATGACGGGGTGGTTTGCGATACTCAATGCCGTTGGGTCTCCCTCCCGTCACTCAACGATCCCTATTGATAAATACCATGAATCAAATACCAAATTCGTATATTGAATACACGAAAAAATACCACGGGTGAAAGAGCTAAATATGTGCGTGTCCATGCTTCATTTTATTATCACTTTTTTAATTAGATTTTGTTTTAGTTTTCGTTTATACATTGAAGGAGTGGTTGATGGACGCAGTGTTATAAAAATTGGTCTGGATCGGCCGATTCTAACCGAAAACCAGTAAACCGATCATGTGACTGGTTCGAGTAGAGTAATAGATCAGAGATGAAAAAGTGACTCGGCGTGACCCGGTGCGAATCGGAGTGGACCGGCCGATTTTACTAAAACTGGCGACTCGTCAGGTCAGAAAAAAAACTTGTTTGGGATGAAACCGAACCGTGTAAACAAAGAGAAGAAGAAGGAGGAGACGAAGACAATGAACAAAAAGGAGTCCAAGACATCAGAAAAAGCATAGTGTTGCGGCCATTGAAGAGAAGCCATAATGAAAGAGAGAAAAATTGAAATTTCAAAACTTGTGCAGGAGAAAGAGAAAACAAGAGAGAGACAGATTGATTTGCCCAATAAAATCAGAATACCATGGGCTGGCTGGTTTTACTTTTTGAATTCTGGTTTTATTTTGGATCACTCATTTCTTATCTATGTCTTTTTTTATATATTTAAATTTACAATTCTTTATTCTATTATTTTACTTTATTTATTATAATGGGTATTGTATTTGTGTTTTTATTTTTATTTTGATGCTATAAATATTTACTTTATGTCATACTTTTAAAAAAATTAAAAATTAAAATAAAATTTTTAAATTTATATATATTTATCTGGTTCAAGCAATTGAACCAGTGACCCACTAACTCAGTTCCTCGACCGGTTCAATCACCGGGTCAAATCTGATAACATTGATGGATGAGTACTTGCCTGCATAAGCACTTCACTCAACTTTCAATAATACATAAGAAATTTGTGTGTTTATTGAAAATGTTTTTGGAGAAAAATTAAAATTAAAATTTTATATATTGATATTTTTTAAGTGTAAAACTAACTTTTATTTAAAATATTAAAAAGAGTAACTCTTACACAGAGTTCCAACAGATTTGAATTGTAAATTACAAGTAAAGACTAAAGACCATAATATGGAGAAGTTACATAACAAATTGTGAGAACCTTTAATTAAATGTTTTTAAACTTTATAATTATTTATAATATCCTTTAATCTATGCACACGAAAACTATTCCTCAAATTAAAAATTATAATTTAATTAGTCCAAATATATAGTTATAATATTTTTACTTAATTTTATTTCATTTAAAATATGTTATATATTAGACTAAAACTTCGTATCATCCGATCATTATTAATTTATTATATAAATTTGAAATAAATAAATAAATGACTTTGACATCTTAATTTCAAGTTTTCCAAAATCCAAATTCTAGCACTTGTTATACTTCTATGCTTTTTTGCCCCTGTTTTTTTTTTTTTTTTTTAGTTTACTTCAATTCATTCTTTCGTTCCTTGTTAATTTTATACTGGTAAAAAAAATAATAAATTTTACATCAAATTTTAACTCTTATATTATTTATATCAAATGATTCAACTGGGATTAAAAACATTACTTACAGATCAAATATATATATAAGAGGATTATATTTACAATTTTTTTTTTACAAATTACACAATATACTTCCGGAAGTACAATATGTTATACTATGTACTTTTAGGAGTACATAGTGTAATTTGCAAAAATTTGTAAAAAAAATTTGTAATCAGATCCTTCCTCATATATGTATGTATATATATATATATATATATATATATATATATATATTAAATATTTATTTATTATATTTTTGTGATGAAATTATATTAATTTAAATAAGCGGTAGGATATTGTAACAATCAATTAGGGTTACTACCAATACTATCAATCAAATTTACCATTAGACAGATTATGTTGATCAAACGGTTATATATATTTTCATCTTTGTATGGTTATGATTCCCCATATTTAATACTTTATATTTATTCTCACCTTTGAATGACTATAATTTCTTATATTTAATTTTTTCCTGATCATCACTTTCCTTTTCATATGCTGTGGTGGTGGTGGTGTCGGCCGCGGCGATGGTATGGTGGTGGTAATGGTGGTGATGATGATGGTGGCGATGGCATGATGATGGTAGTGGTTGTGGTGGTGACGACAGTAATAATGGCATTGGCGATGGTGGTGACTTGGTTGTGGCATAGTGATGGTGGTGACGGCAGTGGCTACGGCGATGGTGGTTGTTGTTGGTGGCAGTGACATGGTGATTGTAGTAGTGACATGGTGATTGTAGTAGTGGTGACGATAGTGGCTGCATCGATGATAATAATGGTTGGTGATGGTAATGGTGGTGGTGGTGACATGGTGATGGTGGTGGCGACATGGTGGTAGTGGTGGTGGCGTGGCGGGGGTGACTGCAGTGGCTGCGACGATGATAATGGTGGTTGGTGGCGATGGTAGTGGTGGAGAGTGATTAAGAGATGGAAACAAAAAAAATAGATTTTTTTTATTCTTTTTTTTTTCTCAGCACAAAATGTAAACTGATTAATCCCAAAATAAATAAATTAATTTTACCAACTAAGTTTTCTATCTATTTATATCCCGGGAAAAAAAATTTGATTATGTAAAAGGTGTCATGCACACTTTTAATATCGCAATAATATCCCGTCTTAGGTGCAGCTTTAACATTACAACTAATATTACCATTTAAAATGGTTTAATGTAACCAATAAATTCCAGCACAGTTGGTAGATAGTTGAGTTCTTTAGTCATACTGACAGAGATTCAATCCCTGACCGTGCGTATGAAAAAGACTTTGTTACGAGAGGTTACCCACTTAATGTGATCTCCCACTCGAAAAGATTAGTCTTCGGCTGTCAGCCGGAGGATATGTTAGGAAACCAAGAAAATTAATAAAAGGGTTTAACGTATATTACGATTTTTTTAATGTTAAAGAAAGATTTAGTTACATTTCAGAAGAAAAAATATCTAAATAAATTATAAAAAAAGGAAAAATAAAACCTAAGGCCAAAATTAAGGTATAAAAAATAAATTTATCATAGAAAACAGCCAATTTGCTCTCCTTAGTCCTTACTCCTGGTGAAGAAAGAATTAATTATAGAACTTCCACAATAATCGCAAGAGTCCGTCAATTAATTCAATAGCGAGTAGCAAACTATTTGATATTTGAGATTCGAGAGCATGATTTTTATTACTTTTATCGAGATGACTCAGAAAGATACAAATGTTTATTATCTCTTCATAAAAGCTACCATTTTCTTAGGAATAGGAAGATACAAAAGCTAACATTTTCTCCTGGTCAGGGAGGTTTTTTGCGATGACTGGGACATCTCTGAAATTATTAAACCATGAATTCAGGCGAGGGAATTTCAAAGCTTGTAGGACCTTCACTTCAAAGAAATCTTCCACAACCAAAAGTAAATTGGCAACGGACCCTAAAGCTAAGTCAACAATGTTAATAGTGTCTCCCCCAAAGAATTTATTATCATCACCAAAGCAATTATCATCAACAACTGTTAGATGCTCCCACACCTTCTCTATGGCCTTTTCCCGTTCTTCACCAATACTGCTTCGGTAGAGTGCCGCAACTGCTGAAATCTGTAAAAATTGACCACACAATGTTATTTTCACTTTGAATCATGATAATAATTTTAGAGCATAGATAATAATGGTCGAGAAAAAAAACAAGGTATACTAAATTTAACTATAAGTTATTTATATTTATTCTCGAAACAATGTCATTTTGGATTGAAATATTAAAAAATTATAATGAAAAAGATTATTATAATCTTGAAATAAATTATAATTACAAAAATATCTTGATTTCCTCCACAAAATGATATCATTTTGAGTTCAATGTAAATAATTTATCTACATTGACCGCAAAAAAATGAACCTATTTAATTATAGCTGAAAGGTAAACTGAGCATGAATTGTATAAGAAAGGCTAGAAAAATACATAAGATTAAGTTTATAAATATGTACCACATCATCAGCATATTTGACCCAAAACCGTGCTATAGCTCTCTCATATGGATCAGCAGGAAGGAATGGATTCTGTGGCCATATCTCATCAATGTATTCAATAATGATCATTGACTCGCATATGGGTTTTCCATCATGAACTAGCACTGGAATCTTCTTATGCACTGGGTTGTATTTAAGAAGTTGAGGACTCTTGTTGAAGCGATCTTCCTCTATGTAATCATATGGTATACCCTTTAGCTTTAGGGTCCATACTACCCTCCAAAGAACGGGACTATACCAAAATCCGTGTAGGATAACCTCTGCCATTGTAGAGCTTGTGTTTTCCAAATCCAACACTAGTCTATATATATTTATAGAGTGATCTATGTAGTCATCTGGCTCGTTCCACAAGCTCAAATTTCTAGAAATAAAATAAATTATCTATTGCTAACAAGTAATAATCAGATCGAACAAACATTATTGGAACCTTCCTTCTTTCTTCGTCTTTGAACTTTGTTTTGTTTTTATTTTATTCATCAACAAATATCTTCTGTATAGACAAAAAAAAAAAAACAGGTGGGTCCCACCTTTATTCATCAACAAATATCTTATCTATACACAAATATCTTTAGATCATGGAATATTCTGCGCATCCACTTTTGACTCGGTATCGTAAGTGCTTGTATCATTCACTGATAAATACGTGTATGTTCATGCTTCATTTTGTTATCATTTTTTTTTTTGCAAAAAAAAATTTCTTATGTTATTGGATATGAGTTATGTTATGATAATGAAACAAAATTATAAGAGGAATTTACAAATAATTGGAGAGAAAAAAAAAAATAGAGATAAGATCCACCTTTGCTATGTGCCTATATGTGTGTAATGAATTGTGAAAATCTTTAATAACTTTATAATTATTTATAATATTCTTTAATGGGCAACAAAATTGATATATAATTTTTTTAATAAAAGATAACGAATACATAATCGTTTTGAACCAGTTTACAGATTTATTACACTTAGATTCGTCCAATTTAGGTTCAATGGAATCTCGCTCCACTTGGTCGAAACTAGATTTAGATCTTTTTTATGTGTAAAAGTTGCCATGTTATTTGATCAAAACCACTCATTGATAATGAAATAAGAGAGAGAAAATATATAATTTTTAAATTAATAATTGTGATGAAATAAAATGATTATAATTACACATAAGAGGATCCAATTCCATCTAAACTAGTCTCACCCGATTGGGCGAAGTACACATAGTCAAATGGGGCGAGAGTCAGGTTGCTAATATCGAAGTTCCGTGGTTGTGAATGCTTATTGGATTTTATAAGAGTTATATTATAGGAAGAGTGATTGTGTTATGTTATAGAGATTCGTTTTGCGTGCCAAAATTTTTTATTTTTTTTGCTGCGGGCCCCACAAGATGTTGTGTGTGTAGGAAATTTCATAAGGTCATGTTGAATGAGAGATGATAAACCCATGCCTATTACATAGAAAAGGCAGAAAAGAAAAACACACAGTTGATGCCACTGAGAATTGAAAGAGCAACTTCCTTAGCTGCTTCTTCGTACACCTGCTTTGGGGGGCAATTAGTTCTAAATACTCAGTCTACAGCCAAAAGAAATCAAGGTGGGTCAGAAGAGGGTAATTTTTAACCCAAGTAGATCTGATGGAATAAAAGCCAAATATGGTCTTAGTAGAAGAATGGCTTCATTGACATAATTTTCCTTGAAATTCGCTCCTGTATATGACGGTAGTGTCATTAATGCATTCCCATTCAGACAAATCTTTTTTTGCGAGCTCCTTATCATTCAGAGGTCGCACACAAACAAAAACAATAATTTTCTCCTCGGTTGGGCCTTGCATTGCTTCCTTCCCTGCAATGGAACCCATTTTCTCACCTTCTTCTCAACTTTTTTTTTTCTTCTTCTTTCTAAACCTCCAACTCCAACGATGACAATGAGATCATGTCCTGAATTCAGAGCATTACAAAGGCCAAATTTAATCAAATGTTATTGCTCCATAATATAGAAGTTATTTCCTACACACCTTACGATTTCCGTGCCAACGTGAGTCCTACACATAATTTTTTCTAATTCCACATGCTTTTTATCTCTATAATATGAGAATTCAATTTACAGATTGAATGAGAAATATAAAACTCATATTAAATTCAGATATGTTAGAGAAGGAAAAAAAAAGTAATTGACCAACGTCATCAGCTCCTATAATTACAAAGGCGAGATTAGTTTTGCCTATGTGCTGTTTCGCCTAAATTGGACGACACTTGTTTAATTTAAATTTAAGGAAATTGAGCGGAATAGATTAATAAATTAATTCAAAACGACTATAAATATGTTATTTTTTATTAAAATAATTATATATCAACTTTTTTGGCTCCTTTAATTGTAGAATTTCCACAATAATCCCAAGAGGCAGTAAATTAATTCAATATCGAGTAGCACCTTATTTGATATTTGAGATTCAAGAGCTTGATTTTAAAGGAAGCTTGATTGCTTACCAAAAAAAAAGGAAGCTTGATTTAATATGAAAGTAAGTACAATCAGCTTAGATTTTTGCTTTTTAGAGTAACTATGGTTTTGGTTGTCAAGAAAAAACAATGTTTCCAAATTAATTCTTGAGAAAAAAAAAGTTGACTCGTGATTCTTTTAAAATTCCAATTTTTTAAAATTGTGGTCCATCTGAAATTTAAAGAAGACTCACATTAATATCTCAAAAAGAGCTAATGTAGATATTTTTTTTTTCTAAATGATTAAATGAGATCCATATTTTTATTAAGGATGCAAACTGATATTTACTTTTTTAATACTTTTTACACGTACGTAAGACCAGTGTTATAAAAATCGGGTCGGCCTTGTTGGTTCGAACTGGAACCAATAAATGACCATTTGACAAGTCCGATTTTAGTAATGGATAAGAAATGCGAGTGACTCGGTGCGACATGGTATGAATCGGAGTGATCCTGTCGATTTTACTAAAATCGATGACTTGTCGCGTAAAAAAAACTTGTTTGGGATGAAATCGAATAATGTAAACACAAATAAAGAGGATCGAAGATGTCAAAAGAAAAATCAGCCATTATGTCATCCGACCATCAAATATAAGACACAATAAAAGAGAAAAAAGTTTGAAACTTGAAAATGCTCAAAAAAAGAGAAAATGAAAGATAGACTTAGGGCCCGTTTGATAATTGTTTTAAAAAATAATTTTTAAACTTTAAAAATAAAAGTATAAAAGAACTTGTTTGATAGAGGGTGTTTTTTGAAACCTATTCTAAAAATAATATTTTTTTTTAACTTTTAGAACTGAAATTACAGCACACCTCATAAGTGTTTTTGTTTTGAGTTTCTATTCTTAAAAGAATGAGAAAACAGAGAACAAAGTATTCTCATTAATGGCACAATTGTAAATAATAAGTCACTCCCATGTATCAGGCTTCGATACTCGTTTACTGCAATTTGTCTGAGTCAACGTTGTTAAAATGTAGAAGGGGTGAGAAAAAACGTAAAAATGTGAAACGTAACGAAACGTAAGAGTTTATTACATACCAAAATAAAATAAAATATCCAACATATAACCAAAACACACCAATACATAAAATAAAATATCCAACATATAACCAAAACACACCAATACATAAGTCCAAACATTAAAAATATAAAAATTAATTTTGAACTTAGTCATCATAATACATACTAACATTAAAATACTAACATTAAAATACTAAGGCAATAAAATAAATAAAAATATATAATTTTAAAACGCAGAACTACATATAAAATTCAGAGAAATATATAATTTTATTTTTTATATTTTTTTCTATAAAATAAAAAAGGCAGAAACAATCATATATATCCAAACGAAGAGATCTGTAAATAAAAAAACAATCATATATACCGTAAATAAATAAAAAACAAAGCACCGACTGATTAGAAATGTGTTTGATTAGAAGTAGGAAAGAAACGAATAGAAAAAAAAAGAAAGAAATGAGAACGCTGTTGTCTTGATCAGACTAGGAGAGAAACGAGATAAAAAAAGGTATCAAATGGGTGAAGTGAGTTGCTTGGTGATGTGAAGTCCGAAGTCCGAATGAGTCGAATCTGATATAAATTGATCAGAAAATAGCTGTTGTCTTCTGCTTTGTCGAATCTCAAAGACCACCTTCCACCGCTTGCGACTTGCAAAGGAGACAGAATATCCAAACGAATAGAAGAGATCCAATCACCCAACCCAATACAATCGGTATTAATAATATATTTTAAAACAAAAAAAAGTCATTATTTTTTTAATAGGACAAATCAAAAATAGACCCACTGAGAACGCACCCAGTCCGGCCCATATTTCGGTTTTTTATTTTTTTGAATTCTTAGTCAACTCGGTAAACCCGCCGAGTCAACCGAGTTTACCAAGTTGACTCGCCGTTTCAACCGTTTCAACACATTTTATGTTTCAACAACCGTTTCAACACGTTTTTAGGCAAAAAATGTAGAATCGTACGTTTCAACCGTTTCGACACTATGTTTTAACGTGATAGGTTATTGCATCTACCCCCTATTTGCCTACTTTTACTTACCCCTCTCATCATCGTTGGATTATAATTTGATCTAACGGTTCATATTGAAAACATAAATAAAACCCTTTTACTCTTTTCTCTCTCGCTCTCCACCATCTCTCTCTCAGACTCCACCCTATTCTCTCCTCCCCTGCGACGAAGAAGACGTATATTTCCTTCGTGAATATAATTTTTCATCTTTCAAATCTCAATTTCGCTAATTACCTCAATTCATTGTAAAATGTTTTCAAGAATTTTGCATAAACAAATCAGATGAACTCGTAGTATTCAAGTTTTGTACCTCACGATTCATGAGTATGTCCGTTAGTCGATGAAATTTAATCAACAATATAGCTTCCAGTAATGAAATTTAATCAACAATATTAGTCGATCCATGAATGTGCTATCGCCATCCGTTGCTTTTTTGAGATCAGGGGAAGTCAGATGAAATTCAAAGGTGCTTTTCAAGCTAGATGATTTAGCAAATTCAAAAATTTAACCAAAATTCATAGCTACAAGCGCGGCAGACATCAGCGATGAAAGGGCATAAAAATTTCAATTAGGTATAGCGTAGAAAGAGAGAACGGGGAGGAGAGAGAAAGGGGAGGAGTGAGAAAGGAGGTAAAAGGGTTTGTTTTATTTTACAAATATGGATCGTTGGATTAGATCGTATGTAACAGTCATTTCTTATCTTATCTTTTTCTTTTTCAAATTTTTATTATTTAAATTCACAATTTTGTATTTCTATTATTTTCTCTTTATTTTTAAAAAAGTTTATTTTCACTTTCTTTATTATAATGGGTACTGCTGCATTTTTTTTATTTGTTTAATTTTGATACCATAAATATTTATTGTTATGTCATATTTTCTAAATAATTGAAAATTGAAATATAAATTTTAAATTTATATATATACACCATTTGGTTCAAGCAGTTGAACTAGTGATCCATTGGTTGATCTAGTAACTCAGTACCTCGATCGATTTAATCATCAGGCCGGGTGTAATAAGATTGCTTAAGACAAACCTAAACCAAGATTGGTAAATAAGGAAAGGTATGATATTTCTCATATTATAAGAGTTAAAATTATTTTATATATATATATACATAAAAATATGTGGAGCTATGTGGGGTAAGTGAGTGAATCCTCTCATAACATGTGAAATTTTTAAGTTTATTTCTCTCTTCACATGTAAAATTTTAATATAAGAGGATCTATTTTCATGGCATTATATCAAGAGAAGAAAAAGAATAAAAAATATAGACTTCACACACTTTTATATGTGTGTGAAAGATAAAATTATACTACCACAAACATTAATCCTAATGAAAAATAAACATATCGAGATCACTCGGAAAGATACAAATGTTTATAAATCTCTTCATAAAAACTGCCATTTTTTTAGGAAGATACGAATATTTTCTCTATGAGAGACTTGAGAAAAACGACAATTTTGTCCTGGTCAGTAA
This sequence comes from Gastrolobium villosum, assembly GCA_032173675.1. Taxonomy (NCBI): domain Eukaryota; kingdom Viridiplantae; phylum Streptophyta; class Magnoliopsida; order Fabales; family Fabaceae; genus Gastrolobium; species Gastrolobium villosum. The sequence goes on along the minus strand of JAVKPL010006440.1, from coordinate 16,526 downwards.
GGTTTTCTCCAGTTCAGGGGTAGGTAGGTAGGTAGAAACGAATTGTCTTAAGAGAAGTTTAGTTAAAGTTTTAAAATAAAAAATAAATTATAAATAGATTCAAACTAAAAATAAAATAAAATATGTATTCGATTTATCATAGAAAATATCCCATTTAATTACTCTCTTTATTTCCAGAGACGAAAAAAATTAAAGGTATAATTTCTACAATTATCCTAATTAGTGTTATTGAAACCAGATTAATTATTGATTTAATCGGGATATTTGGTTACTGATTAAACTGAATAAATTTAATTTATATAAAAATTATAAATAAAATAATGTAATAATTAAAGTGATGTAATTTAACAATTAAAATTATACTTATCTTTCTTAAGGTCGATATCAATTTAAAACCGGTTGACCGGATTACATTTACGACCGTAATAACAGATCCTATTCAACAACCTTTTTAATATTTAAAATTCGAGCATGGTTTTAATAATTTGTTTCCTCCGAAGGAAGCTTGATTTATTGTCAAAGCAAATACAATCCGCTTACACTTTTATTACTTTGAAGTAATGTAACAAAAACACAAACATAGAGATTGGGAACATTTCACTAGACAATTCTGTTAGAACAGAATTCAGTATTAAGATTTTAAATCTCTTCTACATATTATATTGATGAAAATAAAACCCATGCTGTAATTCACACATGCTAAGCTGACATACGTCAACTGAAGTAGAATGAATTATTTGGTATACACAGAGATGATACATAAAGATACAAATACTTTGTATTTCACTTCATAAAAGCTACCATTTTCTTAGGAAGATGCGGTACTTTTTTCTCTGAGAGACTTAAGGCAAGCGACAACTTTCTCCGGGTCAGGGAGGTTTTCTGCGATGACGGGGACATCTCTGAAATTATTAAACCATGAAATCAAGCGAGGGAATTTCTCAGCTTTTAGGATCTTCACTTCAAAGATATCTTCCTCAACCAAAACAAAATTAGCAACGGACCCTAAAGCTATGTCCACGATGTTAATAGTGTCTCCCCCAAAGAATTTCTTCTCATCACCTAAGCAATGATCCTCAACAACTTTGAGATGCTCACAGATTTTCTCTATGGCCTTCTCCCGCTCTTCACCAGTACTGCTAAGGAAGAGTGCCGCAACTGCAGAAAACTTTCAAAAATTGACCCCCAAATATTATTTTTACTTTGAATCATGATAAGAATTTTAGAGCTTAGAAAGTAATGAAAAGAAAAGAAAAAAACAGGGTACACTAAATTTAATTATAGCTGAAAGGTAAACTGAACATGAATTATATAAGAAAGGCTAGAAAAATGCAAATGATTAAGTTTCTAAATATATATGTACCATGTCATCGCCATATTTAGCCCAAAACCGTGCAAGAGCTCTTCCATATGGATCAGCAGGAAGCAATGGATTCTGTGGCCATATCTCATCAATGTATTCAACAATTATCATTGACTCACATATGGGTTTTCCATCATGAACTAGCACTGGAGTCTTCTTGTGAACTGGGTTGTATTGAAGAAGTTGAGGACTCTTGTTGAAACGATCTTCCTCTATGTTCTCATATGGTATACCCTTTAGCTTTAGGGTCCACACCACCCTCCAAGTAAAGGGACTATACCAAAATCCGTGTAGCTTCACCTCTGCCATCGTAGCTTGTGTTTTCCAAAGCCAACACTAGTCTATACTTATAGAGTGATCTATGTAGTCATCTGGTTTGTTCCACAAGCTCAAATATCTAGAAATAAAATAAATTATCTATTGCTAACAAGTAATAATCAGATCGAACAAACATTGTGTGGACCTTCCACCTTCCTTCGTCTTTGTACTTTGTTTTGTTTTTATTTTACTCACCGACAAATATATATTTTATTACATCGAATGACATTTTAATTACTTTTAAGCCTGAATAAAATAAAGAATAATCAAATATTAAATTTGTGCGAATCTTTTCTGAAAATCGTGTAATTTTGTGTTTCATAATTTCTAATGTCAAATTTGGAGCATGGAAGCAAAAGGAAAACTGATATTTACACAATTTCCTTGCACATTGAGCATTGATGGTGAGAGAAGGATAAAAATGATGATAAAGAGGAATATGTGATAGATGTGAGTTATGTTGTTTGTGAAAATATCATAAATTTCTGTAGAAATCATGCAGTAATAACGATTCTTTAATTTTACAATACCGTATATGTTTAATTTATTTTTTTAAGGAAAAATTTGTCTTGGTGACTCAAAACTTAATATATTTAAAGACTAATAACCAATTTTATTAAAACATTAAGTGTTAATATGGTGTTCAAAGCTTCGCTACTGTAATATAATTTAGTATAAGTTTTCAGAATAAGAGTATCTAAATTCTATACACAGTACGATGTGAGATATTTTTATTACCACAAAAATTTACTATCAACCCACCACTTATTTAATCACCATTGAATCAAAGAGAGGGAATACTAGAAAGTTTCTCGAGAGAAAGAAAATACTGATATAATGATGATTAGATAAATAATAAATTGATAATGAATTTTTTTTTTGTAGTAAAAATATTCCCTCACACAATATAGCATAATCAGAGTTGTTAAACCCGACTCGGGCATCGACCCGGTCGAGATACTGGAGGTCTGGATCACTGGATAGACCGGTTGACCCGGATATATATAAATATATAATTATGAATATATAAATTTAATTATATTCTTCATATTTAAAATAAATTAAACAAGGTTCACTAAATAAGCTCAAAAGTTACCAATCACACTTTTTCAAATTCATAAAGCACAAATAAATAAAAATGCACGTTATTACTATATCAATTTAAATTTCAACTAAGAATCCGCATAAATATACCTCTCAATGATATTCAAAAGGTCAGATATTATGAACTCATATTTCTCAATTTCATCTACATTGAAACGACATATGCTTATTTTCTTAATTGATTGTTTCGCAAATTGCATCAATATTAGAAACTGAAATTTAAAATTATTATAAAAGAGTACATTAGTAGAAAATAAAATTATAAATTTTTTAGGTGATGTTTGGTTTATGGATTTTGAAAACTTTCCTATGCAAATGAAGCAAAGTATTTCAATTTGCACTTGTTTGGTTCAAGAGATTCACTCAAAATTCCCATCTATTTAATTTGCATTGCTTTTTCAATTTTTTCAATTTGCATAGGAATCGGTACTGTTTAGAAAGACAAAAGGTATGTGGTTTTATTTGGAAAGCAGGCTAAATCACTGTGCATAAAATTTCTCTTTGCCCATTATACCCTTTTGAACCTTTTATTTTTTAACACGTATCTCTGCATCTCATTCCTCTGAAATAGCTGAGCCATCATCCCCATCATCTTCTCATTGTCCCCCATCATCCTCTCCAACAGCTCAGTATGTTCCTATCACCTTCTTCTCCTCTCCCACCCTTATAATCCTCCTTATCCTCCTCCTCCTCACATCCAACTCCACCCTCCTCTTCTTTCACCAGGGTAGTGAAGGACACTAACGGAGTCCAACTTAAGGAGCAAGTTCATGATGGTCTCGCTCACCCTCAACCTTTCTCTTTGCTCTTTCTTTATTAAGTCAACCGTCTCGGGAACATGAACCTTACTCTCAATTTTCTCCACCTCTAACCTTATGGATGAACGCGGCAACGACGGCGAGTCTTTAAAACAATGGAGTTGATTTAAATGTAAAATAAACATAGATTAAAAAAATAAAAATAAAACAGGGTTATTTTTGTAAAAATAACATTTTTTCCTATCTATATTTTACATGCACCCAAACATAGACTTTATAAAAGTTACCTAATTTCCCCATTAAAATTTTATCCAACCAAATAGTTTTTTTTTTACATTTTCCTATCAAACTCACATTCCAACCATTTCCCTATTATTTATAAAATCTTCTCCTCAACCAAACGCCCCCTTAAAGATGAGTTCTATATTTTTTAATGAAATAATTTTGTTTTTTATTTTTGTTCTGTCCTGTGGACAGAGATGTTCAACCTTTATCAGGTTGATTGATCGTTTTGGACCGTATAGCCTTGACTAGGGGTATCTATGGAGGAGATATCCCTATGCCTAGCTTGATCACTGCAAAGTATATGAATGTGGTGATAGTGTGTGTAAGTATCGAAAATCAAGTGTGTTGTACTATCGAGGAGCCCTCTTATTTATAGGGGCTGCCTCTGATTTGAATTGGTGTAGCTGAGCTGTAATGGCGCGGGATCATTGCTGCTTTGTCGGCCGTTACTGGAGGTTACGTATCAAACATTACGTCTCCATAACTACGGTCCGTTTCAGGTATTTACTGGGGAATATTCGATGGAGTATTCCGGGTTGATGAGATGGGCCTGTTAGTGTGGGCCTTCTTACCGGGTTGATGAGGTAAGCCGGCTCATGTGGGCATTAGTCCGGGTTCATGGCACGGATCCATAACAATTTTTATTCTTTTTGTAAAATTACATGATCTGACCGGTTACTGTCTCATCAAATTTGGCCAAATTTTGACCACCGATTCAATACTTAAATCAAATTGATCCGATGATTGATTCGAAATCGATCCGACCAAGTGGAGCCGAGTTTCATAACAGTGCCCATAATCCATCCGTCTTTGTGGACAGTTCGGAACAGCTTTTTAGGCGCTTTGACTCTTGACTCGGTCGGTGTCGTAAGTGCTTGCATCACTGACAGTGACTGATAAATATGTGTACGTCCATGCTTCATTTTATTATCATTTTCTTTAATTAGATTTTGTTTTACTTTTCGTTTATACATTGAAGGTGCGAATATTTATGAAAGTGAGGGAGTGGTTGATTGATGGCTACCTGCCTGCATTAGCACTGCACTCGCCTTTCAATAATGCATAATAAATTTGAAATATATGTCTGCATTTATTGAAAATATTTTTAGAGAATTTTTTTTTAATTATATACTGATATTTTTTAAGTGTAAAATAATATAAAAGAATCATATAGTAACTAAATAAGTTTGTAAAATAATTTACTTGAAATTCAATAATAGACTTAAAATTCAGAGGATGTTACTTGTATAATGAAATATTCGTGTATCCTGTTGCATCGATATTGATATGGACACGACACACCGGTATGTTAATTATAAAATGTGTTAAATTTTGACACGTTAAGACATATTTTGATATTAAATAATATTTTTAATATATATAATATCTTTAATATTAAATACATATAGAATTTTTTAATCAAACAATTTTTATATTTTTTTACTTTTTAAAATGTTACTAGAAAAAAATTCATTATTATTTCTTTATACAAGGTATATTAAATTTACTTTGTATTCTTATCACTATTTTATATAAAAAAATAAAAAATAAAAGAAGGAATATGCTAATCCGAAAAATCTCAATGGCTACAAAAAAGTAAAGAAGAGAGAACATTTATTATGACATTTGTCTTCTCCATGCTCCCGCCATGTGCTTTGGAAATATTTTTTAAGTTCCGAACATCTAATGATTTGGTGTTTCTCTCATAACATCAATTTTTCCTTTTTCTTTCTACTCCTGTTATTTTTTCTCTTTTCAATTTTATCCTCACATTTATACTAAGGGACCACCTAAAAAATAGTGGTCCCGCACCATAATAAATTATCTCATGTACTTTCAATAATTAAACTTGCCATGCTTTCCATTGAATTTTAACCGGATTTGAATGGAAATATTTATTATACTCCAGCATCATCTAATGATTTGGTGCTCCCTCTCACAACACTGATTTTTTTCTTTCCATTTTTTACTCATGCTTTTTCTTTTCTTTTCCAATTTTACCCTCTCATTTATACTAAAAGACCTAAAAAATGGTGGTCCGGTCCACCATAAATTCTGTCTATTTGAATGCTTTCAATTGGAAAGTCTGACACCCCTAACAGGTTTGCTTTTCTTTCTTTTTCGCGTGGGAACGACAAATTTCTAAGAGGTGTAGGAATAATAATTCCTCTTAATGATATGGTGATAACTATTAAAGATAAATCAAAATCATCATATCAAATTATAAAGGGATATTAACATAAAGGTGAAGGTATATTTATTTCTATAACAGCGGAATAATTTTGATCTTCTCTTTTGGGATATGTGATCTTCCTTTATCGAATAGCCTTAATCCTTATTCTGTAGTATGATCTTATTTATATGGGGTATGTCATCTTCCTCAGTTAAATAACCATAATCCTTATTCTTTAGTGTGATGTGTCTCTCTTGATGGGGAAAAGAAACTAGGGTTGTTATTATTTGACATATTGGGACCATAATCCTTTATAGTGTTTTCTTTATTGTTAGACTAGTAAGCTCCCATTATACCTAGTTGGCTCAACACTGATATCCACCCATTTATACCATAGTCCACACTTACTGAGGAATCTATTTGGGTATTTTTATTTAATCACTTTAATTTACCCAATATATATTAAATAACATAATATAATTATTAATACAATATATAGCCCACAAATTTATTAGGAAATATAATTTCCTAACAGTCTCCGACTTGGGCTACACATTGACCTGAGATAATTATATCATATATCCTTAGTGCGCAACTGTATGCTATTTATCCTTAGATATAATCTGGTCCATCTCCTATATTAATATGCGATCATGTCGGCTTTTGTCACTGTCAAGTATAACTAAACTTTCCATGGTCATTACACCGATATATTCAACGACATAGATCAAGTATGGATGAGTGACATGGAAATTACATGCAATGTGATCTCCACATGTCTATTTCCAATTGGTCCTACTTTAGTCCTTATGAGACCAATCCTTGATTTTCTGCATACATAAAGCAGAAACACAATCACAAAATATACACATTCAGAGGGAAAATAACATCAAAAATTTTATTCTGCAAAAAACAAATATATAATTTTTTCACATAGAACACCAACATAAAGAACTCTCATTAAACCATAGTGTCATCAAATAAAATAATACCCATATGAGCAGTATGCTCGTGAAAGACCTTGGGCACTAAGCCTTTAGTAAGCAGATCCTCAAGCATGGAGTTTCGTTCCTATGTGTTTTAAGGAAATCTCCACTCTGAACTCTTTCTTTAACAACCAGAAACTTTATATCGATGTGCTTTGATTTTGAAAAGCATATGTTATTGTTGAAATACAACATTGCTGACTTATTGTTTTGTCACAATAAATCTTTAATGGTTTTTCAATACCACTTATTATACGCAACCCTGTGAAATTTTTTTGCAGCCATACCCAATGGTTGGACGCCTCAAAACAAGCTATAAATTCAGTGGCCATAGTAGAGGAAGCTACAAGTGTCTGCTTAGCACTCTTCCAAGAAATAGCTCCTCTAGCTAACATGTAGACATAACCCGACGTGGATATTTTACTATCTTGGCAACCAACAAAATCGGAGTTAGAATACCCAATGATCTCTAATTCATCTGACCTCCAAAATGTGAGCATGTAATCTTCTGTTCTTTTTAAATACTGCATAACCCTCTTGGCTGCTTTCCAATGTTCCACTTCTGGCTTGCTCAAGTATCTACCCAATACTCCCATTATAAATGCTATATCTGGGCGAGTACAAATCTGGGCATACATAAGGCTTCCTACTGTCGAAACATAAGGTACCTTTGTCATTTCCATCATCTCAATCTTACCTTTGGGGCCTTGACTAAGACTAAACTTGTCTCTCTTAGATATGGGCGTGTCTCCTTATGTAGAATCCTTCATGCCAAATCTATCTAGAATCTTTTCAATATAGGCCTTTTGTGATAACCGTAGGATACCTGGATAGAGATCTCTAAATATCTGTGTTCCTAAGACAAAAGATGCATCACCAAAATCCTTCATCTTAAAATTCTTAGTGAGGAATTTATTGTTTTCATGCTATAAGCCTATATCGATGATGGCAAGTAATATATCATCAACATATAGTATTAGGAATATGAATTTACGTTTTAAAAAAAAAGGAATATGAATTTACTCCCACTAAACTTGTGGTAAACACAATCTTCTACCAAATTCACCTCGAAGCCATAAGAGATGATAACCTGATGAAATTTGTGATACCTTTGACGAGAAGCTTGCTTAAGGTCATAGATGAACTTCTTTAATTTACAATCCATAGATTTTGAATCTCCAAATACAAAGTTTTCTGGTTGCACGATATAAATGGTCTCATCAAATTTACCATTGAGAAACGATGTTTTTACATCCATCTAATGTAGCTCTAAATCCAAATGAGCCACAAGTGCCATTATGGTCATAAAAGAGTCCTTCGTAGAAATTGGAGAGAATGTCTCTTTATAGTCTATGCCTTCCTTCTGAGTGAAACCTCTAGTAACAAGACGTGCATTATATCTTTCGATGTTGCCTTTGAAATTTCTTTTGGTTTTAAATATCCATTTACAACCAATGGGTTTTGCACCATTAGGTAACTCGACAAGATCCCAAACGTCATTATCTTTCACAGACTTCATCTCATCTTTCATGGCATCAATCCATTTATGAGCATCAGAGCTTTCTAAGATTTGTTGGAAGTTGATTGGATCATCTTCCTTTAAGCCTAAAATATTCTCATGCTCTTGAAGAAACACAATATAATCATCTGGAATTGTGTTTCTCCTTTCTCTAATGGATCTCCTTAATGACATTTCTTGAGTTTGTTTTTTATGTGGCAAAGGAGGTGATTCATTGTTGTCTTGACCCAAAGTAATATCAGGAACCGAAGCCTGTGTTAGCATATGGGTGTCCTAGAGACAATCTTTTGATTAAATAAAGGACACTAGATGTAGAACTTTATTTGTCGCAAATAAATGTAAGCATATTTATTCAGTTTCATATTGTGTCTCGATATTACTGTTAATATTATATGAATGAACTGGATAAACCCCTTGGAATAGAACATGTATCTCTTGAGTATCTGTGATGAGATCACGATCATGAGGATTCAAGGATATTGGATGTCTATTCCTAATTATATGTTCCTAGTCTAGAGACACTGAGTTTGGGGATCAGTGATCTCGAGTAAAGACTAGTACGACTTATCTACTTGTATATGGATACAAGGTAAAGACCTCATGAGCTGCAGATATGGAGATATCTTAGCTAAAGTCGTGGGTGGACCTATAAGAGTATAGCTCGCACTGAACAGACCCAAAAAGAGACTCTATGAGGAAATCTCACAGATAGTGTCATTAGAGTAATCTCTTTATGTTTGGGTGTGTCTTTCCTTAGACCAGAAGTTATTACCTAGACTGTGTTCTTGAAGGCATGTTTTGATTGTATACCTCGTCTGCCTGAAACATGGAGACTCATAGGTATACTGTTGGGCGTGTCCTTAAAGGGCACAGGGCTAGGGTAATAAGCTGAAGGAATTCGTCAAATCTCTGTGAGAGATTAGGTTATCTGTAAACCGGAGAAATCGGGATGACATTTACAGGGACTCGGGAATCTATGCATAGTAAAAGAGATCATGAGATGATCTGCCTTTAGAGTCAGTAAATTGAAGATTCCCTATTTCGAATAAAGCTTACCCTAAACCGCAGGGGTTGATACATTTCCTTACCCTAGGTTAATGGGAAGATAACCGAGACGAAGGGAAATACATACGGTAACCAAATATGTGCAATAGGATGATCAAGTCATTAATCTGACTAGTTCTGGGGCAACAAAGCATTGCTAGTGCTCTGTGTTGTCATTAATTGGGTTGTGGGCTTGTTGGGCCCAAGCCCAGTTATGTCAGTAGCTAAGTTGGACCTAATGGGTCACACACTAACACCTTGTAATTATGATGGACTAGCTTTAAAGGTATTGGGCCTAATAATGTTATTAGCCCAAGAAGCTGTTTGGAAGCCCACCTAAATGGGTGGGTGGTGCATGAAGTTTAGTAATGGGCTTGGATAGTCCAAGCCATTACTAATTAATTTAATTAGTTAAATTAATAATCAAATATTTGAATTTCGAATTTTGAATTTGAAATTTGAATTTTGAAATTTGAATTTAGAATTTGAATTTCGAAATTCGAATTTTGAATTTGACACTGTTTCATGCACAACTTTCAAAGAAATTTGAAAGTTTGTTTTTCATTTTGAATGAATGAATTCCCTCTTCCTCTCCAAAGGGTGCGCATAAATAGACATGTTCCTCACCTTAGGTTTCATTGGAAAACCAAGCCAACTCTCCTCCTCTATGCACCATTCTGTAGGGTAGCTCAGTACACCTTTCCAAACAGGATACCTAGCCTCCACCCTCACCACTTGTGCGCATAGCAAGCCTCATTGTGGTGTTCATCTGGTGGCTTTCAAGAAAGAGTTCTTGCATCATAGACGAACGGTGGTGTGGATCACCATTAGAGGGTTTGAACCCTTCAAGCCTGACATCTCATCTCCCTGACTGATCAGGCCAAAACAAGGTAACATCATGCTGTCTTAAAGCATGAATCTATGAGTGCATGTATGTTCCGCAGTAAAATTTTTGTTTTACACCTTACATGCATCGGCCTTCAAAGGCCAGTTTACTTTCAAGTGGTATCAGAGCCCGGTTGCTTTACCATCGACGGGTGATGGTACCTTGTTTGTGAAAAGAGTCTTTCACGGTCAAAAATCTTTAAAGGGTTAAAGTTTAAATTCTGCATGTGGATTTTGAATCACAAATCCTTTAAAGTGTTAAAGTTTTTGTTTTTATGAACATGAAAATTTGATTCTGTGTTCATAAAACATTATGCATCATGGTTTAGTTTCTTTTCTTTATGAAAGTTCTAAAAGGAACACCCTTTTTGAAAGGGTAGATTCGGCCATGGAGGGTACTAAGAGTACCTTGAATGATTTCTTATTTTTCTCCATGAATTGTGTCATGTTTATATGCATGAAATTTTGTGACAAATTTATCATATAGTTACCTATATGATTCGGCCATGTAGGGATATATGGCTACATGCATGGTTTAATTTTGTTTTCTTTAAGAAAGAATTAACAAAATTTGAATTGAAATTGTTTTTAAATTCGGCCAATGAGAAATTTAAGATTATGAATCTTGATGTTATTTTGATGTTTAAATGTTAAATGTCAAAATACATGTGAAAATGTTATGTGATAATATAATGTTTGTGTTTGCAAGTTTTGAACTTTTCAGGTACAAACAGGAAGGGGATGGTCATGGTGCCCGGATTTGAATTTTTTTTTTTGAATTTTAAATTTATGTGTAATCGCGCATTTTAATTTACAAGTATATTTGTAATTTAAATTTTGTAATTTTGTTCCTCCAAAGTGTTATGGAGTTTCTTTAATTATTTGTAATTAGAGAAATAGGCTAGTGGCGTATAGACGACAAGCGGCCGTTGCTTAAAGAAGCAAAAAGGACAAAAGCGCGAGCACCATGGCTATCTCAATATAAACTGTTTATATGTATGTATGATTAGAACGTCTAGTATGCATAAATTGGGCAAATCGCGTTTGTATGGTTATTATGTTTGTCCAATAACGACTAGTGTATACCGATAGATGTTTGACATAGGTAACGACTAGCATGATAACTTACAATATGCGTTTGATGGGACCTAATTAACCCCAAGATAAAAGGAACCCTTAAAAGGAATAAATAATTAAGCATATGATTATCTCCCACCACCAATGCTACTCAAAACTCTTCTACGTAGTGGTGCTCCACAACTCAGTTGGGACCCACTATTTCGTTGGGCTAGAGTAGTGTTTGAAGTGTAAGACACTTAGGGTGCTGGTTTAATGCTTAACTAAGACATAAGTTGCAGGCACAGCCGGACTTATGTGCTTAGGGTAATGGTGCTAGGTTGGTTGCATGAGATGCACCACTAAGTGACAAAGAGTTGTCAACCTAAAGTTAAGAGAGGGTATGAGATACTGTTGATAAAGATCAACCCTTTATTTAAATTAATCTTGCGGTCTCAGACGGAGGTTAAAATAAATAATCGCACTCTTAAACCCACTAAGGTAAAATCTAAAGTAGATTAACCCTAAGTCAAAAGGAAGGGTCATTGACTTAGATAAAATAGTGGGAGGGGCAAATTATTTCAAGTCTTTAATAATTTGCTTTTAACTACATAACCGTATATTAACTAAAACTATCTTTACATCCTTTTCAGCTTATAGTATGACTAATCCACTGTCACTGCGTTCAATACTCGATACGAATAAACTGACCGGTTCGAATTTTATGGACTGGTATCGGAACCTAAGAATAGTTCTAAGGGCCGAAAAGATTGCCTACGTTTTAGATGCTGTAATACCCGTAGCTCCACGGGAAGGGGAAGAAGGGTTTGCGGAATTTGATTTCGTAACCCATCAACAGCACTTGGATGACAATGTGATGGCAGTATGCATCATGTTGGCATCCATGTCGCCTGAACTGCAAAAGCAGCATGAGCATATGGATGCTCCCTCTATTATCGTACATCTCAAGGAGTTGTATGATATTAAAGGCAGGCATGAGAGGTATGAGGCCTCAAGAGAACTGTTCTCTTGTAGGATGACTGAGAGCATGTCTGTTGCCAGCCATGTTCTCAAGATGATCGGGCTGATTGAGAAGCTAGGAAACCTAGGCTTCATCATGGATGCCGAGCTAAGTAATGACTTAGTCCTCACCTCACTTCCACCTTCCTTCAGTCAATTCATCATGAATTACAATATGCATGGGATGCAAGTGAGCTTGCCTGAGTTGTTAAGCATGTTAACAACAGCTGAAGTGTCTATCAAGAAGGATAGGACACAGGCTCTTTTGATTGGTGGGCCTAGCAAGGCCAAGGGAAAGGGTAAGGAGCCTGCAAAAGGTGACCCCCTTAAGCCCAAAGGAAAATCCAAGAAGAAGAAGGGCAAGAAGAAGGGTAAGAAGGCACCTAAGGACAAGGGTGATGCTGAGTGCTTCCATTGTGGCAAGAAAGGCCACTGGAAGAGGAATTGTCCAGACTACCTGAACAATGTGAAGGACAAGAAGCATGGTGATGCTTCTGCCTCAGGTATTTTCATGATTGAGATAAATTATTCTTATGCTAATCCATCCTCATGGGTATTGGATACCGGATGTGGTTCTCATATCTGCAATATGTTGCAGGTACTTAGGAGCCCAAGGAGATTGGATAGAAACGAGGTGGATCTCCGCGTTGGTAATGGAGCAAGAGTTGCTGCTCATTCAGTTGGAGATGCTGACCTTATTTTGCCTACGGGCCTTTTATTGCATTTGAATAATTGTCTTTATGTTCCGCAAATTTCTAGAAACATTATTTCAATTTCTTGTTTAGAACAAGATGGATATACTTTCAGTATTAGGAATGGTACTTTTTCTATCATTTTGAATGATATGGTTTACGGTACTGCTTCTTTAATAAATGGATTGTATGTGTTGGAAATGGGAAATGAAGTGCTCAATATAGATGTGAAACGACCTAGGACGGATAATCAATCTTATCTTTGGCACTGTAGACTAGGGCACATAAATGAAACAAGATTGTCTAGGATGCATAGAGATGGATACCTGGACTCCATGGATTTGGAATCCTATGGACAGTGTGAATCTTGTCTAGCTGGGAAAATGATTCAACAAAAGCCCAAAGGGCTTGAGAGTCATAGGGCTAGTGAGTTATTAGAACTCATTCATACTGATGTATGTGGCCCAATGTCTATTGAGGCTAGAGGTGGATATTCTTATTTCATTACCTTTACAGATGACAAATCAAGATTTGGGTATATATACCTAATGAGATATAAATCTGAAGCTTTTGAAAAGTTCAAAGAGTTTAGGAATGAGGTGGAGAAACAGCGTGGCAAGATGATTAAGACATTACGATCAGATCGTGGTGGTGAATATTTGAGCCACGAGTTTCAGGGTTATCTGAGAGAAAATGGAATTCTCTCACAATTTACCGCTCCTTACACACCACACCAAAACGGTGTCTCCGAAAGGAGAAACAGGACCTTGTTAGACATGGTTAGGTCTATGATGAGTGAGACTCAACTTCCAAAATCGTTTTGGGGATATGCCTTAGACACAGCGGCATACCTTCTAAATAGGGTACCGTCTAAATCTGTTCAGACCACACCATATGAGATATGGAGTGGTAAGAGACCCAACCTGAGTTACCTCAGGGTATGGGGATCGCCAGCTTATGTCAAAGCGTTGACATCAGACAAGCTTAGTGCTAAGAGTACTAAATGTCTATTTGTGGGGTATCCTAAAGGTACTAAGGGATACTACTTCTACTCCATGGAAGAACACAAAGTGTTTGTTTCAAAGAATGCTGAGTTCCTTGAGAAGGATTTGATCTCTCAAGGAGGCAGTGGGAGTAAGATTGATCTTGAAGAAGTGCAAGATCCACAAGAACAGATTGAGGAACCCGAGTCTGCTCCGCAGGCGACGTTCTCCAATGGAGAAGTAAACACACAACTCCGTAGACCTACGAGGGTCATCCATCCACCTGAAAGGTACGGGTTTGTGATTGAGAATCAGCAAACTGTTGAGGATGATGAACCAAGTAACTACGAGGAGGCGGTCAAAGATGTTGACTCCTCAAAATGGCTTGAAGCCATGGAATCTGAAATGGATTCGATGTATCAGAACAAGGTATGGACCTTGGTTCCTAAACCACAAGGAATAGTTCCTATTGGTAATAAATGGGTCTTTAAAAGAAAGACTGATGCAGATGGCAACGTTCAGACCTACAAAGCTAGGTTGGTGGCGAAAGGGTATCGTCAAAGACAAGGAGTTGACTATGATGAAACTTTTTCACCAGTTGCCATGATCAAATCTATTAGGATCATGCTTGCAATAGCAGCATACCACGACTATGAAATTTGGCAAATGGATGTCAAGACCGCCTTCTTGAATGGGTTCTTGAAGGAGGAAGTGTACATGACACAACCTGAAGGCTTTGAAAACAAAGATCAGGTGCATATGGTATGCAAACTACAAAGGTCAATATATGGGCTAAAGCAAGCATCAAGGAGTTGGAATATACGTTTTGATGAAGTCGTTAAGAGTAGAGGTTTTATCAAGAACGAGGATGCACCTTGTGTTTACAGAAAGGTAAGTGGGAGTAATGTCGTCTTCCTAGTGCTTTATGTAGATGACATATTGCTAATAGGAAATGACATCCCCACATTAAAAATAACGAAAGAGTGGCTTTCAGAAAACTTTACCATGAAGGATTTGGGAGAGGCAGCCTTTATACTCGGTATAAAGATCTATAGAGATAGATCCAAGAGGCTGCTGGGTTTATCTCAATCCACGTACGTTGACAAGATGCTAAAGAGGTTTAGCATGGAAGGGTCGAAAAGGGGTTTTCTTCCTGTCAGTCATGGGGTACACCTATCAAGGGCTATGTGTCCTAAGTCACAGCCTGAGAAGGATCGCATGAGTGGAATTCCATACGCTTCGGCTATTGGATCCATCATGTATGCCATGATATGTACGAGACCAGATGTCTCATATGCTTTAAGCATTACGAGCAGATACCAGTCAGACCCTGGAGAGGGTCACTGGACGGCAGTCAAAACCATCCTTAAATACTTAAGAAGAACTAAGGATGCGTTTCTGGTCTATGGTGGGGTTAATGAGTTAACAGTGAAAGGGTTCACTGATGCCAGCTTTCAGAGTGACAAAGATGACTGCAAGTCACAGTCAGGATTCGTATTCACCTTAAATGGTGGGGCAGTGTCTTGGAAAAGTTCCAAGCAGGAGACAACAGCAGACTCAACGACAGAGGCTGAATACATAGCTGCTTCAGAAGCAGCTAAGGAGGCAGTGTGGATCAAGAAGTTCATAAATGAACTAAGGGTGGTTCCAAGCGTGGATGAGCCCATACAGTTGCTTTGCGACAACACTGGAGCCATCGCGCAGTCAAAGGAACCTAGGTCTCATCAAAGATCTAAACACGTGCTCCGCAGATATCATTTGATTAGAGAAATCATTGATAGGAATGATGTAAAAATGGATTATGTTCCCACAGACGATAACCTGGCCGATTCTGACAAAGATTACCTAGACTGTGTTCTTGAAGGCATGTTTTGATTGTATACCTCGTCTGCCTGAAACATGGAGACTCATAGAGGAATTCGTCAAATCTCTGTGAGAGATTAGGTTATCTGTAAACCGGAGAAATCGGGATGACATTTACAGGGACTCGGGAATCTATGCATAGTAAAAGAGATTATGAGATGATCTGCCTTTAGAGTCAGTAAATTGAAGATTCCCTATTTCGAATAAAGCTTACCCTAAACCGCAGGGGTTGATACATTTCCTTACCCTAGGTTAATGGGAAGATAACCGAGACGAAGGGAAATACATACGGTAACCAAATATGTGCAATAGGATGATCAAGTCATTAATCTGACTAGTTCTGGGGCAACAAAGCATTGCTAGTGCTCTGTGTTGTCATTAATTGGGTTGTGGGCTTGTTGGGCCCAAGCCCAGTTATGTCAGTAGCTAAGTTGGACCTAATGGGTCACACACTAACACCTTGTAGTTATGATGGAC
>JAVKPL010006439.1:0-26635 GCA_032173675.1 Gastrolobium villosum | reverse complement strand
ACTATATCAGCAAATGGAGTGATTCCTCTAATAGCTGCCCTCTTGTCCTGATCTAGGTGAGACCCTGCTCCATGCTTTTAGAGACTGTAATAAAGCTAAAAAGGTCTGGCTAATACCTTTGTTGCATCCTCTTCCTCCTGGTTTTTTCTCCTCAAGCTGTTCCAAAGAGTGGATTATCCTCAACTTGAATATAAAGAATACCCATGCCAAGGACTGGAGGGACTTTTTCTTTACCGTTTGTAATTTCTTATGGTATTGGAGAAATAAAGAGCTTCATGAAGGCTTTGTAAAGAGACCTGAAGACCCTTCTCCTTGTATTGCTGAATCAATTAGAGAGTTAAGGTGCTGTAACAAAAAATGGTTAACAAAAGTTGATCCTATATACCCCCCATCAGATCCTCCCCTGCCTGGATTGCTCCAACTCAAGGTTATTTAAAATTAAATGTTGATGGTGCAGTTTCTAATGAGAGAGCTGCATGTGGGGGATTATTGAGAGACTGGGAGGGGAATTGGATTTATGGTTTCTCTGTCTTTATTGGTTCCTGCTCCCCTTTGCAAGCTGAACTCTGGGCTATTTTACATGGGTTGGAGTTTGCTTGGAAATCTGGTTGGAAGAAAATTATTCTTGAATCAGATTCTGCTCAAGCCATTGGCCTTCTTACCATGACTGGTAATGACACTCGAAAGCTACCTCTGGTAACTAAGATTCGAGCTGCTCTCAATAAGGATTGGTCTGTCTTGTTGAAGCATATTTCTAGGAACTGTAATCATTGTGCGGACTGGCTAGCGAAGAAAGCAATGGATGATCCTTTTGGTTTATCCACTATTACATCCCCTCACAGTGAGCTACTTAATCTTCTTACTGCTGATATGCTGGATCCGGGAGTCATCACTCCAGCTGCAAGATGCTGAGTTTGTTTCTTCTGAGTCGATGGTTTTTAGTTTTCTTTCTGTCTTGCTTTTTCCTGTTATTGTTTGTTTTCTTTTGTTTCGTTTTGTCTGTTTCGTGGGGCAATGCCCCATGTATTTACCAAAAAAAAAAAAAAGAGATAATAGGATATGACCCCTTATATATGGGAGAGCATTTTCGGTACAATGGTAATATTGAGAATTTGGTGTGACAGTGTATTTTATACTAAGTCTGATTAGTAAGACTTAGGGCTCGTTTGGTGGACAGGATACGATAAGGGTAAGATATGATATGAGGCTGATAAGGGTAGGATATGATATGGGGCTGATAAGCCGATATCATGTCCTGTGTTTGATAAGCACCTGATTAGCAATCTGATAAGATTATGTAGAAGGAGAAATGAAAAAGAAAAAACAAAATATAATGCAATAAATTCAAATATATTGGGTAGCGTGGAGATATATTGGGTATCCAATATTGGTATCCTATCCTGTTGAATCCTAACCCACTCCCCTCATAGGATAAGAAATCATGTATTAGATAGGATAAATGAGATAATAGGATAAGTTAATCATATCATATTGATCCACCAAACAAGAGATAAAAGTAGGATATGATAAATTATCATATTTTCTTTGTCAGGTGCCACAAACACCGTTAGTGTAAAGTACAAAAGTAACTTTTTTATTCTCTTTCTTCAAAAAAAAGTTGCTGATGAGATGCAATATCATTGTCTTGTCACAGGTACAACGCTGGTATTTATAGATTTTTTCTCATACATGGATCTTAGTTGCCGGTCCAATGAAACAGGCATGGGTGGCCGGTCCAAGAACTCCCAACTTGATTACTTCGTTGGGTGCTTGTAGTCACTAGGGTCTAGTATAAAACGTAAGTGCAGTGTGAACTCACAGCATGATTATGCGTTTTTAATAGCAGAATATGTGGGGGGGATTATTTGCTAGTTGCAATGTCATAACTATGGAAAAAGAATTATTGTTTTTAAACTATGATCTGGCATATTCATATTTGAATAAATTAGCTCAAGCAGTTGTACTAAAATAGTCGATAAGTTGGTTCAGGAATGAATTTATATATATTAGAGTAACAAACTTCATGTTCCCACCCAGTGCTAGTGTAGGTTTAGTTTGTGGTTACCCTCTGTTTTGTTCTATGCTTATAACAGTAAATGAGTCAATATCAAAGCCACATATCGTTGCCCTCTGTTTTGAAGCAGAGTACTGTGGGTGTATTATTGTTAGAATTCAAACTTAATTTTGATTCTACCTCCAAAGAATTCAAATTCAAATTGAACTTTTCCATCACCTATCAAGAATCTTATGGAACCTTGTAGAAAGCTATGGATGCTTGAAGAAAATTCATGAAACTTATGGAGACTTGGAGAAGCTTGAGGAAGATTGAAGAAGAATCCAATCCTATCCATTGCCAACTCATGATGAGTTGGAAATCTTATCCTATCACCATGAGTTGTCTTTAGTGTATGGTTGATATTAGTGTTCAAAATCAATTTGAAGACTAGAAAGGTCAAAAATGGTGGCTAGTGGTTATAATAGTTTGTCAAGTTCAATTTGAACTCTTTTATGTATGTCTATATATATAGGGTGTGTAGTATGTTAGGCATATGGTTGTAATGAGTGAATAGAAAGATTAAAAGGTGTGTGGAGAGTGTTGAAACACTTGTGAGAAAAATAGAAAGAAGAAAAGAGAGTGTGAGAGTTATATTGAGAGAAAAATTAGTGATAGTGTTGTAACACTTGTATTTTGTTTGTAAAAGTTTGATACTATTGTATTTGTTCTATTTTGTCTATTCCATCTCCAACAAGTGGTATCAGAGCCCGGTTCGTTCGTGTCTCAAGAAAGATGGCGGAGATGATTCAACCTCAAATTCCAAAATTGACAAAGACAAACTATGGCAACTGGAGCACTCACATGAAGACTCTTTTGGGTTCACAAGATGTCTGGGATCTTGTTGAAACCGGATATTCAGAGCCCATAGATGCAGCCACTGAAGCAGCCATGACAGATGCACAGAGAAGGACGCTTAAAGAATTACGCAGGAAAGACAAGAAAGCTCTTTTCTATATTCTTCAAGGTGTTGATGATTCAACCTTTGAAAAAGTATCAGATGCGAAGTCTTCCAAAGAAGCATGGGAGATTTTGCAGAGGTCTTGCCAAGGAGCTGACAAAGCCAAAAAGGTTCGACTCCAATCACTTAGAGCTGAGTTTGAAAACTTGAAGATGCAAAGTGGAGAGCCGGTTACAGAATATGTCTCACGAGTTCAAAAAGTTGCCAAAGAGATGAAAAGGAATGGAGAAACTCTGGATGAAGTCAGAATAATGGAGAAGGTCTTAAGATCGTTAACAAGGAAGTTTGATTATATCGTCGTCGCTATTGAAGAAGCAAAAGATTTATCAGCTATGACCATCGATGAACTTGTGGGTTCCCTTCAAGCTCACGAGCAAAGAATGAATATAAATGAAGGCTCTAGCAATTTGGAGCAAGCTTTGCAAAGCAAGTTATCATTTGATGAAAATCAAGTTAGTAGCAGCTTTAGACGTGGCAGAGGAAATCGTGGTGGATACAGAGGTAGCTACAGCTCTCGAGGCAGATTCAATGTTCGAGACAGTCGTGGTGGACGCGATGGACGTGGACAATCAAATAGAGGACCTGAAGATGATACAGTAGCATATGGACGTGGTCAAGGTACTTATAATCGTGGACGTGGCCAAAGTAGAGGTCGAGGTCGAGGATTCACAACCAGAGGAGGAAGCAGATTTCAACAAAGAAGTGACAAATCTCAGTTGCAATGTTATAATTGCATAGATTTGGCCATCTCAGTTATGAATGCAGAGAAGCCCCTAAAGTTGCAGAGAGAAGTAATTATACTGCAAATGAAGAGAAAGCTGATGAACCAGCTATGTTGTTCACTTACAAATGCGAGGAAGATCGTGGAAAAGATGTCTGGTATCTCGATACTGGAGCAAGCAACCATATGAGTGGAAACAAGGAGTTATTCACAGAGTTGAACGAAAACATTCAAGGAGAAGTTACTTTTGGAGATCTATCAAAAGTCCCTGTTAAAGGTAAAGGGAAGATTATGATTTTTACAAAGAATGGGGATAGAAAATACATTTCTGATGTTTTTTATATCCCATCATTAAGAAGCAATCTCCTTAGTCTTGGTCAGCTTTTGGAGAAAGGATACAATATACACTTGAAGAATAATTCTCTCATCATCAGAAATCAAAAGGGAGAATTGATTGCAAAAGTTAATATGACAAGAAATCGTCTATTCAAGCTGAGTATCCAGACAGAAGCAATAAAGTGCATGAAGTCCATCACAAAAGATAGTTAGTGGCTATGGCATCTTAGGTTCGGTCATCTTGGATTTACTGGCTTGAACCTGTTGTCAAAAGCAAAGATGGTGAATGGATTGCCACAAATAAGTCATCCAGATCAATTATGTGAAAGCTGTATGAAAGGAAAGCAGCATAGACAAAGTTTTGAAGTTGGCAAGTCATGGAGAGCTAGAAGACCATTGCAGCTAGTTCACTCAGATATTGCTGGTCCATTTGATATTCCATCATTTGGAGGAAACAGGTACTATATTACTTTTATTGATGATTTCAGTAGAAAAGCTTGGGTGTATATCCTCAAAGAAAAATCACAAGCGCTTGATAAATTCAAAGAATTTAAGGCAATGGTGGAGAAGCAAAGTGGTCAGTATCTGAAGATACTCAGAACAGACAGAGGTGGTGAGTATACATCAAAGTTGTTTGAAGAATTCTGCAGACAACACGGAATAATTCATCAGTTGACAGCTGCCTACACCCCACAACAAAATGGTATCGCAGAAAGAAAGAATCGTACAATTCTTGATATGGCAAGGAGCATGCTGAAGGAAAAGCATTTGCCAAGAACATTTTGGGCTGAAGCTGTTAATTGTGCTGCCTACTTATTGAATCGATGTCCAACAAAAAGCGTGAAGTTCAAGACTCCAAATGAAGCATAGAGTGGCAAGAAACCAGAAGTGAGCCATCTAAGAATCTTTGGTTGCATAGCGTATGCCCATATTCCAGATCAAAAGAGAAAGAAGTTAGATGACAAAGGGGGAGAAATGTGTCTTTATTGGCTATGAGCATAGGAGTAAAGCCTACAGACTCTACAATCCTCTAACCAAAAAGATGATAATATCAAGAGATGTAGAGTTTGATGAAGCAGATTACTGGAGATGGAGTGATGAAGAAAAGAAAGTAGAAGGATTATTCTTTAAAGATGCTGATGACTCAGAAGAGCAAACAGTTCAAGAAGGAAATGATCAAACTCCTCCACCAAGTCTTACTCCGTCATCTCCTGCAACTACACAATCAACATCAGGAAGCAGTAGCAGTAGCAATTCAGGGGGAGCACCAACAAAGATGAGAAGTTTAAGTGATATTTACGATGCTACAGATCCGGTACAAACTACACTTGATTATTCATTATTTTGTTTGGTAGCTGAATGTGATCCGGTGACATATGAAGAGGCTGCACAAGATGAAAAGTGGAAGAAAGCCATGAATGAAGAAATTGCTGCAATCAAAAGAAATGACACGTGGGAGCTCACTACCATGCCTAAGGAGCATAAGCCAATCGGAGTAAAGTGGGTATACAAGACAAAGACCAATCAAGAAGGGAAGGTGGAGAAGTACAAGGCGAGATTGGTGGCTAAAGGCTACAAGCAAAAATATGGAGTTGATTATGAAGAGGTGTTTGCACCAGTTGCAAGGATTGATACTATAAGACTTCTTACAGCAGTTGCAGCACAAAAGCAATGGAAGATATATCAGATGGATGTGAAATCAGCCTTTCTCAATGGTTACCTAGAAGAAGAGGTCTACATCGAGCAACCACCAGGTTATGTTAAAAAAGGAGAAGAAGATAAAGACTATCGGTTGAAGAAGGCGTTATATGGATTGAAGCAAGCTCCGAGAGCTTGGAACACGAGGATAGATGAGTACTTTCAGAAGAATGGATACATGAAAAGTCCACACGAGCATGCCTTGTATACAAAGAAAAATGAAGATGGAGATATAATGATCGTGTGCCTTTACGTAGATGATATGATATTCACGGGAAATAATCCAGGTATGTTTGTTGAGTTTAAGAAAGCTATGGCTAAAGAATTTGAAATGACAGATATTGGAGAGATGTCTTATTTTCTTGGAGTTGAAGTTAAACAAATGGAGGAAGGAATTTTTATGTCACAAAAGAAATATGCAGAAGAAATATTGAGAAGGTTCAGAATGAAAGATTGCAAGCCTATCTCCACACCAATAGAAGCAGGAATGAAATTGAAAGCTGACTCAGATAGAGAACCAGTTAATCCAACATTATTCAAGAGCCTAGTCGGAAGCTTGAGATACTTGACTTTTACTCGACCAGATATCATGTTTGCAGTTGGTCTAGTTAGCAGATATATGGAGCAACCAAAGCAAGATCATTTTAGTGCATCAAAAAGAATTTTGAGATACATTAAAGGTACCATTGATCATGGCTTATTCTATACGCATTCTGAAGAATCAAAGTTAATTGGCTATTCAGATAGTGATTATGGTGGAGACATAAATGATCGAAAAAGCACATCAGGATATGTATTTCATATTGGCTCAGCAATATTTTCATGGTCATCCAAGAAACAACAAACTGTTGCTCTTTCTTCATGTGAAGCAGAATATATAGCTGCAGCAACATGCACGTGCCAAGCAATTTGGTTGAAGAATATTTTAAATGAGTTGCATCATAAACAAGAAGGTCCAGTTGTTATACACGTGGATAACAAGTCTGCTATATCACTTGCAAAGAATCCAGTTTCACATAGCCGAAGTAAACATATCGACACGAAGTATCATTTTATTCAGGAGAAAGTTAAAAATAAAGTCGTGGATTTAGTCTACTGCAAAACAGAAGAACAACTTGCAGATGTTTTCACAAAGCCATTGAAGGCAGAGGTGTTTCACAAACTCAAATATATGATTGGTATGCAAAATCAAGTTTGAGGGGGAGTGTTAGAATTCAAACTTAATTTTGATTCTACCTCCAAAGAATTCAAATTCAAATTGAACTTCTCCATCACCTATCAATAATCTTATGGAACCTTGTAGAAAGCTATGGATGCTTGAAGAAAATTCATGAAACTTATGGAGACTTGGAGAAGCTTGAGGAAGATTGAAGAAGAATACAATCCTATCCATTGCCAACTCATGATGAGTTGGAAATCTTATCCTATCACCATGAGTTGTCTTTAGTGTATGGTTGATATTAGTGTTCAAAATCAATTTGAAGACTAGAAAGGTCAAAAATGGTGGCTAGTGGTTATAATAGTTTGTCAAGTTCAATTTGAACTCTTTTATGTATGTCTATATATATAGGGTGTGTAGTATGTTAGGCATATGGTTGTAATGGTGAATAGAAAGATTAAAAGGTGTGTGGAGAGTGTTGAAACACTTGTGAGAAAAATAGAAAGAAGAAAAGAGAGTGTGAGAGTTATATTGAGAGAAAAATTAGTGATAGTGTTGTAACACTTGTATTTTGTTTGTAAAAGTTTGATACTATTGTATTTGTTCTATTTTGTCTATTCCATCTCCAACAATTATGTATGAACTTACATGAAATTTTCTTCGGAACACAGTATTGATAAATTTTGTGATGGTGCAGGTTTTGTTTGTTGTTGCTTTGCTTTTGTCATTCTTTTTCCTCACTCTTATGTGGCTGTGTTTTGTGTGTTTCTCAGTTCAACTTAACACTGATTGGCTTCAATGAACACTGAATAAAAAGAACGTGTATTTATTTATGGGTTTTATTAGTGTTATGTTACATAACATAACACTACATTTCTACACACACATTAAAAAGGTGAGATCCACATATTTTTCTTTCTCTTTCATCATTTTACTTTCTCTCTCCTTTTAAATAACATTAATAAAACCCTTTATTTATGGTACAAGACTACCACTTGTTATCATTTAGACAGGTCAGAGTTCCATTTACGTGTATCATGGAAGAGCGAGAAGATATTTAAACCTTCTTCACGTTAATTTGATACTTACACCAATAATTGAATTCTATGCCTCTCGATTAGTACTCCATGCAGTTCCATTAATTATCAACGGATGAAAATATTAAATATTTTTTAGTTTATCAAGACAATAAATGTTTTATTTGATTTTTTTTTCTATTTTAAATAATTAAGAAAATGATAAAAGATTTGTAAAGAAGTTGTACTATTATCCATTATATTATATCTTTTGATAAAAAAAAAAAATAGAACAAGGCAGATTGACTATTTTATCTTCTTATTTTTAACAGAATTAGTATTTTATCCCTCTTCCCAATTTATATGTCATTTTGTCTGTTTTATCAAATTACATATCTATATGTTCCTATTTGATGAGAGATTGACCCACACTTAATCGAGCAAATGATATACACAGAATTAGGGTTTGGTCTGACTTCATCAAATAAAGACATATTAACATATCATTTGAGAAAAGAATAAATTAATGAGTAAAAGATTTCTCCAGTCAATAAGATAAGTTATCCCCTGTGAACCCAAAATGACGTCATTTTGGGACAGAAATTAAAGTATTTTTATAATTCTAATATGTTACAGAATTATATTAGTTTTTATCATTATAATTTTTTAATCTTATAACCCAAAACGACGTCGTTTTGAGCTTATAATTTTATCTCCAATGATTGGAGAAATATTTTTTCCTAAATTAATATATAGTTTGGAAAGAAAGACGGAGTGACAAACAACTATATATTTTTCTAAGGCTTTAATGTTTCTAAAGTGAATGTAGATAAGTTATCTACATTCGATGCTAAAACGACATCTTGAGTTAAACAATTAAATAATTATAATAAAAAAAGATTATTATAGCCCTAAAATAAATTATAATTATAAAAATATTTGATTTTCGCCTCAAAATGACGTCATTTTGGTTTTAATGTAGATAAGTTATCTACATTGATTGTAGAAAAAAAGAAAACCCTTTTTCTAATGAATTTTTTGATTATCTTTCTTAATTATTGAAGAAACAGTTATAATTATACCTTTTCAATCCCAAAAGTATTAAATACTTGTATTTTGTTTTTCTTTTTCTTGATAGAAAATTTATGGAAAGAAAAGTTGACTCATTTAATGCAATACTTTTATGTTTATTATGTTACAAAATTCAACTTCACTTACTTACGCACAAAACAAAAAAAAGAGAGAAAGGAAATGATGAAAAAAAGAGAAAAATATGTGGATCCAATAATTTTTTTTATGGGTGTGTAAGAAAATAAAATTAGATTATGTAACATAACAAACATAAAACTCTACTTATTATTGGGAAATATGTTTATCATGTTGATGCACCTATAAAAATGGGTCGGATCTATTATTATGTTAATCCATTTTTTTATGTGTCGCATGTCTTATATTCCCCATACTTAAATCACCTATGATAATTTAAATCTGATGTCCCCTTCTTTTGTCTCATTCCTTGTCTTTTCAATTAAATTATAGTAACAGTTAAAAAAAAATCTCTTACTTGTGAAGGAAAAGGACCAAATCAAATTCAAGAGAGTCTCATTTATGCAACAAGCAAGTAATTTTGTATATTGTATGAATATTTTAAAAATTAAGTAAAAAGATATATAATTAATTTAAGCAGAATTTAAAAGGTATAAATTAAAAATGAATTTTGTTTAGTAAAATGATAATATTTAAAATATAAAAAATACGAGTAATTAATTTAAAAGAATTTAAATTTAAAATCTAAAAAATAGAAGTTAAAAAAAACATATATCATTTTTTGTGTGAAATGAATAATAAGATATTTAATTAATTTTAAGAGAACATTTTAATTTAATAAACATACTAGGGAACCTTGCCTCCATTATTATAATAAAACTTTGGGATATTTAAGAGTAATGAAGTCTCATGTTAATTAATAATGGATTAACTGAAAATTAAATAAGTAGACGGATGTATCAGTTCGATCTAGCTAGGATAATTTGGTATTTGGAAAGAGATTTGATGCACTTATAATTGACCCAGTGCACATAGCCCATCATTGATTAAAAGAATTTGGAGTCAACCAAAATTATGGCCTATATTAAGCATGACTCGCATGTTCAAAGAAGCAACAATTTGAAATCTAATAGATTACGATCAAATACAAGTCCAAATGAAGTAGTACATATGATTGTAATTTATTTGGTAAAAGAAGAAAGCAACAAATATGACGTGATTTGAAATCTAAGACTTGAGAAATATTTTGAATGATTTTATTTTTAGAAGTTAATTATCGTTATATTTATTTTTAGAATTTTAAAATTTAAATTGCTTTGTAATTGGTCTATATATAAAAGAGTGCTTAGGACCCTTATTAAAGGAGTTAAATTTCATGATTTTTTTTATAATTATGATTGAGAACGGCAAGTTACTCTTTTATGAAATCCCAACTTTTTGTTTAACCACTTTTCCGTACATGCTTTCGACTTCAAGTTTTGCTAGGGAACAATAACACGATATGAGCTTCACACTTAGAGGGAGATTGATGAGATAGATGGCGTCCCACATTGATGGTTAGTAATGAGTTAAATAAAGATTATATAGATGGAAGAATCCAATGTTTTAAGATTTTGGGTTGAGATGTAATATCAATTAAGATTTTATTTGCTTTTTTTGGGCTCTTAGTCATTCCTTATTTAAAAAAAATAAATAAAGTTTAACTTAAGGTCTATATAATATTCAATTTTTTTATTAAAAAAATTCATGTCAGTTTAAGATTCTTTTCGCAAACGTAATAATAAGTTTTGCTTTTTAGCATTGAATTTTAGTGACGGCTTAATTTATCATTCCTCGTCCAATTAAACATCGATACATCAAAAGTATCGCATCTTTAGTCAATAGCCATGTCATTATCTGCCTCCCTAGCTAGGAATCGTTTGTTGTTTATCAATCTTCTGTCACATAACTTCAAATCGATGTGTATGGTTTAATGATCTAAGAATATTCGGTATATTATTGTGTGTGGTACATAGCATTTATTCTTGTATTTAATCATGAACACATAACTTCAGATCAATTATATGTGTATAATTTCATGACCTAAGATGATTTGTATATCGGTTTGTAAGGTGGATAACATTATTCTAATACTTAATCATTAGCTAGCATAATTTAATGTGAATAACATCATTTTAAAATTTAATCGCGAGCTAGCATAATTTAATCATATTCCAATGTTGAGACATGATATTTAACATGTCAATGAGTTATTATTGGATTTGGACTAACGTTATATTCATCGGGTGATTGAGGATATGTTTGAATTCTATTTCCGAAAATAGTTTTTTGATTTTTAGAATATAAAAAAGGAGAAGGTTATAGTTACAAATTTTTTTTACAACCATATCTTATCACCATTGATTTCCGCCAATCAACGGTTATCATTTTAGCAAATTAAACTCATTAATTAATTATTAATTCACAATAAATGATAACTGTTGATTGTCGGAAATCAACGGTAATAAGGTATGGTTGTAAGAGGTTGTAAAAAAAAAGTTGTAACTATTATCTTCCTCTAAAAAAAATAAAAAAATTGTTTGATAAGACTTATTTTATAAAAATAGAACAAAAAAAATATTGAAAACACCTATTTCTTTAGCAATTTTACAAAACAATTTTAAGGAAAAAAATAGAACTCAATCAAACATGCCCTAAATCACTGACAGTTTGCATGAAATAGGCAACATAAATCTTGTAGTTAGGAGAGAAGAATGAAAATTAATTTTCAATTTTCTTTGACTATTAAGTTCTAGAATATGTTATATTTACAAATTCTTACAAATTATACTATATATTCCGAGAAATACAAATATTTAAGTGTGTATTTCCCGAACTACATAATATAATTTGTAAACAAAATATTTGTAAACAAATAGTTTATGAATATAACATACCTCTAAATTTTATATGCAATCAATTTTAGATATAATTTTGATACACTATTCTGTGTAAAATAGGTTTACACTTGAAATTTGACAAGAATTTTAATAGTCTTCTAGAATTGGAAATTTGCCTATTAATGAACCGACCTCTATTTATCTCTTTCTAATATAAGTCTATATTTGTAATGAACTTCGAATTCTCTAGCTTCCTGGTTTGCACGCGGGTCAGATGGCTAATTAATCGAATCGGACACTGTCAATGTGATTTATGTGGACACGTGGTTTTGTTTTTTCTAAAGTTACCTTAGATAACTTTATTTAATGATCATCGAAATGACTTTTTTTTTAATTTTTCAACCGAAAATGACGTCATTTTGATGAGCATTAGACAAAGTTATCTAAAGTAACATTAGATACTTTTTCCCCTTTAAAAATATATAATATACTTAATAGGGGCAGGATCCTTTGAAACCGGTGTCAAACTTTGAAATTTGATACCAAATCTTCACCGTTAATTTCCATCAATTAACGGTTATAGATTTCGCCAATCAAACTTATTATTTAATTATTAATTTTCAGTAAATGACAGTAGTTGATTGACGGAAATCAATCGTTAGAATTTGGTGTAAAATTTCACAATTTGACACTGGTGGCAAAGGATCCTATCTCTACTTAATATCATATAAATTTAAATTCCAAAAAGTATCTAATCAACAAAATAAACAAGTAACTAACCTGTTTGATTGTGTTTTGTGTTTTTTATTCTTAAAACTGTATTGTAGAATAGTTTTTAAAACTGATTTTTAGAATAAAAGAAGAAAGAAATCTGTTTGGTAAACTTGTTTTGAAAATAATTTTAAAAGTTAGAAAACAAAAAAAAAAAATCTGTTTGGTAAATTTGTGCTAAGAACATGTTTTTAGAACAAAAAATAGGCAAAACGACCGTACTAAATACTAATCATATTTTAGAAATGTATATCCAAGTGAAAACAGTTTGCTAAAGTATGACCAGGTTAAGGCACTCAAAGCCATAAGTAATCCTGACGTGATCAGTCCAAGCGCAGACCTGTTTTATTTTACTATTCATAATAGGCCAAGCCTGGCCTAATATAGGCTATGTCGTAGGCCCCTGTAGGCCGGCCTAACCCATTTACACCCCTAATTATATTAATGCCAAAATCAATAAATTAGGTAGTTATTTACTCAAATTTAAGACCACTTAGATTCAAATGAAGCCAGAAATGCTTTGGTGTAGAACAGAATCAAATCAAGCCGAAATACTTTGGTGTGCATGACAACTTTCTCGGAATGAGTTTTTTTTTTCTTTCTCGGGAACAAAAATGGATGAGAACTGCGTTTGATAAAATCGATTTATTTTTTTGTTCTCGGGATGAATCGATTTTTTTGTGTGTTGGGGAACAAAAAAGAGAATCAATTTTCTCTCACTCTCACGACTCCGTACCCGCTGACACACCAACACCGAACCATCAGCTTTCAACCATATCATCGGACGACAAATCCCTCCCTTCACACAGAAGTTGCAAATTTTGGAATTTTTGAAATTGGGGTTAGGGCTCTTGAAGGATTACACGTCTGAAACAAATTTATTCATCTTATTATAGTGCAGTCCGTTGAAAAGTGCAATCCGTTGAAATAAAAATAATTTAATACAGTGAATTATTTTATAGCTCGACCTTCAACCTGGAAGGAGCTCGACCTTGGATTACAAATTTTATAACTCGACCATCTTCATAGGATTTTTATTTTTTATAGCTTACAAATTTTAAAACCATTCTAGAAAAAATTTAAACAACCATTTTATTTGTAACTCAGAAAACTTCTGTAAACCAGTTATAGAGAAGTTTCTGTACGACAAATAATTAGTGTGAGTAACATTTTGGAAATTGGAAAATGGGAAAAAATAAAAAAACAAAGAAGAAGACGAAGACGGAAAGAAAAAGAAAAAAATGGTGTTATCAAACGTAATTCTGATTCTCGGAACAAAAATAAAATATGTTAACAAACGTAATTCTGATTCTCAGAATTGTTCCAAGGCACAGAAATAGAAAAAAAATCATTTCTTTTCAGAAAAAGTGTCAAGAAATAGAATGATTGTCATGCGCAGCCGGTATAGAACGGATTCAAATGAAGCCAAACGCGCTTTCATGTTGAGAAGTCGTGTGTTTGATGTGGCCTAATTTAATTGCGAAAGCTAAGGAAGGGGGAATAGATTTTGGAACCTTCATAAGCCTCAACAAGGCTAGGTGAACTCAAACTCGTTAATATTTTCCCCCTATATTCTTCTTAACTATGCTCATTACTTGCAAACAGAACGACAGTTGTGATTCTTCACTTGCTTTACAATATTAGTGGAAGGCGTGATTTAGTGAGATCTATTAAAGGAAATTCAAGCACAAGATTTATATGTGACCCTTCGAAACGTTAAGAGTGAATGCACTTATGGGTAAGACCCCATTATTCCCACTATTACTTCCTAACATTTTTCACACAAAGAAATTGCTACAAATTAAAACTTAGTCTAATTTTGCTCACAAACTTTATCTTGAGCATTCACATAAAAGTGGGTGGGGGCTTCTTTGAGGAAAGGAGAGAAAAAAAAATAAATCTCACACACTTTCATGTATCCATCTTGTAGAAAAAACTTTAATATCCTATTCAAATGTTGGCTTAATTTTCATGGTGGTCTATTAAATTCAAGGGTAAAGGATCTCTCTAGTCAATGCAGATAAGTTATCTCCGGTGAGTCCAAAACGACGTCATTTTGGGACGGAAATCAAGGTATTTTGTAATTGTAATATATTGCAGGGTTATATTAGTCTTTATCATTATAACTTTTTAATCTTATAACACAAAATGACGTCGTTTTGAGCTCATTGGAGATAACTTGATATCCGGTGACTGGAGAAATACTTTTCCCTAAATTCAAATATGGTAGGCTACTTATTTTTCATGGAAAAACATGTCACCATGTGGCTCTTAGTTTCACACTAGATAAAAATTTGCCAATATAAAGGTTGCTTGAGAAAGTTCTAAACACCCCAAAAGAAAAGCATAGTAAATGCTTTCGAGAAAGAGTTTAGAGAGAAAGTTCAAGTTAGAGCATTTCTAGTGTGAGGGAGTTAAAGAAAATATAATAGTAAAATTATTTTTTCAGAGAGATAATTTTTATAATACTCCATATATCTTTAGTGAATTTCTGAGAGCTCTTCTCGTGATATTCCCCGATTGGATTTTCCACATAAAATTTTGTGTCACTATTATTGGTATTTTTTGTACATGTTGATTTCTTCGCAGGTAGAATAAAAGATAAATTTAAATTATATCGTTGGTGTCTAGGAAGGTACGTGGTTCAAAAGGCATACGCTATTGTTGTGTAAGTAGCTTCCAACAAGGAGAAGATAACACAACTCTAGGGGGTGAATAGAGTTGTTTAAAATTTTTTATTCAAAAACAAGTTCAATATAACTCAATTTAAGTACCCTAAAAATACATTTAGCGTTTGTTGACTTTAGTGGACAACTAGATTTGACAACCATGTCAATTAACTTAGCGAACTCAATTCCAAAATATATAGATAGGTGATAAGGTCCCAATGGCCAGAATAACTAAATTTCAATATTAGAGTTACCTTGATGCAAAAGCAATGAATAAAGTGAATTAAGACTTGCTTTATCGAAGAGAACTAAACACAAATGAAAATGAAGATAGGTGAATTGAGATTCATACCACATATTTGTAGTGGTTCACAACCCCTAAGTGCAATGCGGAGACTATATCCACTCCTTAGGCTATGAAGTATTAGGTATTTGTTACCACTAACTTTTATCAAATGTTTTTACAATTAACAAACTTTCAAACAAAAGCCTAGTAATAACCTATCAATTACCTTATATCAAAGTGGTTGCACCGAGTCTTACACTAGCTCCCAGCTCTAAGAGATCACTCTCAAACCAAGCAAAGAATCTAGGTTGTGTGCATCTCACACTCTGATCCTATTTCGAGCCTACCCTCACTAGGGCAGCTATATGCTCCAAGCCTTCAGATTTCTCAAGTCAAGACACCCAAATGCTCGCGATCCTCTTGATCCAAGACTACCCCAATAAGGTCAATTGATCAACAAACAATACAATCAATTATCAAACATGTTTTACAATCTATGATTAATTCAACAACCAAAAGATATAAAGAAAGTAAGCACCTTTATGTGCAAAATAACAACAATAAAGTCCTAATCACTTCAAAAAACTCAAGAATACACAAATTGATATTGCTCCGAAAATGAGTGACTATGCAAGAATAATGAAATACCAATAAGTTCTATGAGGGGACGTTTGGTTGAGGAGAAATTTTTTGAATACTAGGGATCTGTAGGGAAAGTGAGATATATAGGAAAGTTTAAAAAATGTTGTTTGGTTGGACAAAATTTTACCGGAAAAATTGAGTAAATTTCTAAATATGTGTTTGGTCGAAGATAAAATATTGATAGGTAAATTTAGTAAAGATGGGTAAATTTTACATGCAATTGTCGAAACATGGGGAACATCTAAAGATGGGTAAATTTCATGAATCCAGTGAACCAAACGTGGAATTATGACAATCCACTAATCACTTCCCCAAGAAACTTTATCAAACTCCCAAAACAAACGCCCCCTGAATGAACAAATAAATCAGTGTCAAATAAACACTTAAGAGAAATATTAATTTTTTGTCAAGATAATTTTTATTTTATTTTATGAATATTCTAGCTAAAAGGATTAATACCAAATTTTACAATGAATGAATAGTTCAAAAAATAATAATTCTCACTAAATCCCTCAATTAGAGTATAAACTAATAAAAATCAAATACTTAAGAAAATAAGAAAATAATAATTTATTATTATTATTTAAAATGATCGACAATGATGTAACGACAAGAGAAAGTTAAAGATGCAGCTGAACAACGGAGCTCTATCCTTCCAGTAATATAACATTTTATCACGGGTTAATAATTATCCATTAGTAAAACATTATATTATAACTGTAACACGAAGCAAGAAACCTCCCTTGCTAAAGTCGCCACATCATAACAAAGAGAAAGTAAAAGAAGCAGCTGAACAACGACAAATTCAGAGGCAATGCCCTAATATAAATAATTAACATAACACAACAAACTTTTCTACACACAACATTTTGTGGGGCCAACACATTTAAAAAAAAAATGGCACGCAAAACGAATCTCTATAACATTACACGATTACTCTTCCTACAATCTAATAAACATAAAACGATAATCATAAGGAATAACGGTTGTTTTTCTTTTTCTGGGTTCTTTAATTCCAGTTGATTAAATTAAAATATCAATACGCTCCTTCTCTTCTCTGTTTTTCACTGAGATTTGAATTTATTTATGATCTCGTACAAACTAGTGAAACACGCAATATAAACAAGTTAAACATTTTTGTTTTGTTTTTTTTTGTTTTTTTCATAATTCGGCAAAATACGCAATTGAAGAAGACTCAAAATCTGTGGTATCACTATAATGTAGAACTTAAAATAAAAACAACTATTTTCTTGTGGAGAAGACAAAACTTGTATTTCTCTTTTTCTTGTGATATGTTGCTTACAATATGGATTAGTTTATATAGGCACTACATTGTCTTTTCATGAACCAAACATTAAATTAGCCATAAACCACAAAACTAAACTTCTAACTCTTGGCCTCTCTAACTCTTGGCCTTCCACTTTCTCACAACTCTTGGCCTTTCACCTTCTTACAACTCTTGGCCTTTCACTTTCTTACAACTCTTGGCCTTTCACTTACCTAAACACATGACTGCTTAATTAAGACTATTAAATATAAAACTAACAAAACATTTAAAGTTTATTCAACAATTCTCCTTCATAAACTTAAATGGTTCTGCCATCTTTCATCCCAAGCATCTTCTTGTAATTGTTGAGCAGCAACGTCGGCAGTGGCTTTGTGGAGATGTCCCCGACTTGCTCTTGACTGGTCACGTGTGTTAGCTCCACATTTCCTTCCTTTACTTGATCCCGGATGAAGTGAAATCGGACGTCAATATGCTTGCTTCTTTCATGATTTACCGGGTTCTTGGATAGCTCTATAGCCGACTTATTGTCAATTCGGATCACAGTTTGACCGACTTGTTTTTCCTCCAACTTGCTTAGCAAATTCCTGAGCCACATTGCATGACAAACACACCAAGATGCAGCTACATATTCAGCTTCACATGTTGACAGTGTCACAATAGGTTGCTTCTTCGAAATCCAGGTGAATGTCGTGTTGCCCATGAAAAACACATAACCAGACGTGCTCTTTCGATCATCTACGTCTCCACACCAATCACTGTCAGAATATCCAATCAACTTGTATTTTGCCGAGCTCGAGTAGTGTAACCCGTGTGAAACTGTACCTTGAACATACCTCAGAATTCTCTTTACTGCCTTCCAATGTGTGTATCTCGGCTCCTCTATGAACCGACTTACTATGCCGACACTTAACGAGATATCCGGCCTCGTGCATGTGAGATAACGTAGGCTTCCCACCAAACTTCTGTACTTGCTTGCATCAACACGGTCTCCTCCATCAAACTTAGAGAGTTTTGAACCGGGTTCCATTGGTGTTGAAACTGGGTTGCAATCTTCCATCTTGTACTTCTTCAAAATCTTTTTTGCATAAGCCTCCTTTGACACGAAGATTCCCTTCTTATTTTGTTTTACTTCCAAACCAAGAAAGAACTTCATCAAACCGAGATTTGTCATTTCGAACTCTCTTGTCATTGTGCTCTTGAACTCTTGTATCATCTTGACATTGTTTCCCATAAAAATGAGGTCGTCAACATAAAGAGCCACAATTAACAAGTCTCCTCCATTTTTCTTGACATAAACAACATGTTCATATGGACATTGTTCAAGTCCATTCTCCTTGAAATATTTGTCAATACGAGCATTCCATGCCCGTGGTGCTTGCTTCAACCCGTAAAGTGCTTTCTTCAATCTCAGCACCTTCTTCTCTTCTCCTGCCTTCATGTAGCCCGGCGGTTGTTCCACATAAACTTCTTCTTCAAGAACACCATTCAGAAATGCCGACTTTACATCCATTTGATGCATTGGCCATCTGTATTGAGCAGCCTGTGAGATGAGTAGCCGAATTGTCTCCATCCTTGTAACAGGGGCAAACACCTCGTCATAGTCAATTCCAGCCTTCTGCTTATAACCTTTTGCAACTAGTCGAGCTTTATATCATTCTATCTCCCCTTGAGCATTCATCTTCTTCTTGAACACCCACTTCACTCCAATGGGCCGACTTCCTTCTGGTAGCTCGGCTAACTCCCATGTGTTATTTCGGTCAATAGCTTCTATCTCCTCATCCATGGCATCTTGCCATTTCTTATCTCGGATGGCTTCTTCAAAACTTATGTTCTCAGAGTCTGCAAGAAGACAAACAAAATGTACCTCACTTGTTGACTCATATATGTCTTGTATGCTTCGCATCCTGGGTTGTCGTACCTCATCTTCATCATCAGAAGCTTCAGGACTTGCCGGGTTGATAATTTGTGTTGAGATTCCGTCTTCAAAGTTTACCTCAGAAGAATTGTTCCAGTCCCACTCATTTGCTTCATTGAGCTTTACATCTCTGCTTACTATGACTTTCTTGTTGACGGGGTCAAACAGCTTATACCCCTTTGTTTTTTCATCATATCCAATAAAAACATATTTCTTGCTTTTATCCTCGAGTTTGGTTCTGAGCTGGTCCGGTATGTGTGCATAGGCTATACTGCCAAAAACTCTGAGATGAGCCACTGAAGGCTTTTGACCGCTCCATGCTTCCTGTGGAGTTTTATCATCCAAGTTCGAATGTGGACATCGGTTCTGCACATACACAACACACTGCACAGCTTCCGCCCAAAACTCCTTCGGCATCCTTTTGTTCTTCAGCATTGACCGAACCATGTCAAGAATAGTCCGGTTCTTCCTTTCAGCCACGCCATTCTGTTGTGGTGAGTATGATGCTGTTAGAAACCTCCTTATCCCCTGTTCCTCACAGAAAGACATAAACGCTGTTGAGGTATATTCCCCACCTCTGTCAGACCGCACGGATTTGATATAGCTTCCTGTTGCCTTCTCAATCATCACCTTGAACCTTTTGAACACATCAAACACCTCGGACTTCTCCTTCAGAAAGTAAACCCAAGTTTTCCGTGAGAAATCATCAATAAAGGAAATAAAATACTTCTTACCGCTGAAGGAACCCGGATTGATGGGTCCACACAAGTCGGTATGTATTAGTTCCAGAGGTTGCTTAGCTTGGAATCTTGCCATCTTCTGAAACGTGGTCCTGGCATGCTTGCCAAGTACACAACTCTCACAAAATTTTCCTTTAAAGTTGATGCCAGGTAACCCTTCCACCATCTTCTTCTTTGACAACTCGGTTAGACCACCATAATGTAGGTGACCAAACCGAAGATGCCAAAGTGATGCCTTATCTTCCACCTCGGCTTGTAAACATTCAACCTGTATACATTTCAGATTTAGTTTATACATACGATTCTTACCCATTTGAACCCGAACTATCAGCCGACCTTGCTCATCTTTCAAATACAATACCCGGTCTTTCATAATAACCGAGTAACCTTTCTCCATCAATTGACCCATGCTTAAAATATTGCTTTTTAGGTCGGGTACATAGTACACATCTCGAATTGAGCCAATTAACCCGTCCTTTTGTAGGAAACAGATCGTACCTCGGCCTTTTACCTCAACCTTTGAGGCATCCCCGAACGAAACATGTCCGGTTTCCACCTTTCTCATCTCCTTGAAGAAGTCCTTATGTCCGCACATGTGGTTGCTCGCACCCGTGTCAAGATACCACTCCATGTCATCGTCTGGACTTCCTTTACTGTGAGTCATTAATAAGACACCATCCTTCATCTCGCCTTCTGTGGCTAGGTTGGACGTCTCCTCCACCTTTTTCTCCTCTCTGCATTCTCTTGCGAAATGTCCGACTTTGCCACAGTTGTAACACTTGTCCGAGTTACAATCTTTTGCATAGTGACCAAACTTTCCACATTTGTAACACTCGATGTTTGAATAATGTGACCGACCTCCTCGTCGACCTCGTCCTCTTCCTCTCCAGTTTTGTTGATTTGACTGTCCTACCTCATCACTATACACTTCTTGACTTCGGCCTCGACCTCTACCACCACGGCTAGTACCTCGTCCACCGCGGCCACGTCCTCTACCTCGAAAATTTTGAGAATAGAGCATCTTCTCATCTTTAATTGTTGCTTTGGTCTGAAGTGCCTGCTCAAGAGTTTCCTCTTTCTTCTTCTTTCTTTGTTCATGCGATTCAAGGGAACCCGCCAACTCGTCAATGGTGAGCGTAGACAGGTCCTTGGACTCCTCTATGGCACAAACCACGTTTTCGAACTGGTCTGTCAAAGATCTCAAGATTTTCTCCACCACTCTGGTGTCAGGTATATCTTCTCCATTCCGTTTTAACTGGTTCACAATTCCTTGAACCCGGGCAACGAACCCGGATACTCCTTCCGTGTCCTTCATCTTCATTCCCTCCAACTCGGCACGAAGGGTTTGAAGCCGGACTTGTTTAACTCGGTTAGCTCCTCTATAGACATTTGCTAAGATGTCCCAGGCTGCCTTTGAGGTCTCACAATTTGCTATCTTCTCGAACCCGGATTCGTCTACAGCTCGGAAGAGCATGAATAACGCCAGCTTGTCTTTTGCACGCGTCTCTTTCAACGCTTTGGTTTGAGCCGCCGAATGGCCTCCAGTGTCCTGC
Organism: Gastrolobium villosum; assembly: GCA_032173675.1. NCBI lineage: Eukaryota > Viridiplantae > Streptophyta > Magnoliopsida > Fabales > Fabaceae > Gastrolobium > Gastrolobium villosum. The sequence goes on along the minus strand of JAVKPL010006439.1, from coordinate 4,901 downwards.
GGTTCTACAAAACCTGCTTGAACATTCTCCCAAGCGTCCTGGGATCCGAGAAGAGCCTTCATTTGGATGCTCCAATTCTCGTAGTTCTCCTTCGTCAACTTAGGTAGTGCCATATCACTCCCCCTCTCCATAGCTCTGATACCAATTTGTGGTATCACTATAATGTAGAACTTAAAATAAAAACAACTATTTTCTTGTGGAGAAGACAAAACTTGTATTTCTCTTTTTCTTGTGATATGTTGCTTACAATATGGATTAGTTTATATAGGCACTAGATTGTCTTTTCATGAACCAAACATTAAATTAGCCATAAACCACAAAACTAAACTTCTAACTCTTGGCCTTCCACTTTCTCACAACTCTTGGCCTTTCACCTTCTTACAACTCTTGGCCTTTCACTTTCTTACAACTCTTGGCCTTTCACTTACCTAAACACATGACTGCTTAATTAAGACTATTAAATATAAAACTAACAAAACATTTAAAGTTTATTCAACAAAATCAAGCTCAAGACTAGTATTTTGATGTGTTATATAAATTGTGTAGGTGGTGGTTCGCAGTTATAGACAGTTAAAAATATTCGAATTGAAGCAAAAGCAGTTTGCAGAAATTGAAATATTGTTGATGAAAGAATTCGAACAAGTCGAGAGGGAAAGGAAGAGGTTGATGCTGAATGGTACCACGTGGGAAGCCACACCTCCAATGAATGCTTCAGGTGTTAGTCATTTTTTTTGGAAATATTCCGATCTTTTCATTATTTCGCAACTAATCCGATTCGGGCGAGTGCAACATTAAGATTTTAAATCCCTTCCAAAAATAGTCATTGAATGGCTAGTAATGAAAACAAATTATCTCTGCTTGTCCCTCGCAATCAGCATCTCACAGTTCATTCACACGTCATTTGCCCCACCACCTTCAATCTTTAGGTTGGGGCAAAGAATGCCCCTGTGGCCCTATCTATGATACAACAATCAAAAATACATTCTTCAAATGCCCTAAGTAATGGGCAGGCTGGTTTAGGCTAATTATGTAGATATATATAAATTTTGGAACTTCAAAGGTGCAATTTTATTTTGTCATTTATTTGGCCAGTGAAGAGGAAATTAGGTGCATGTGCCAAGACAGTTATTTAGTTTAGAGCCTGTAATTGGTTGCAGTTGATCGTGAAACAGTTATAAGTAGAAATTGATGTTCCATAGTTCTAGTGACTAGTTTCTTTCCCCGGCGTTCTGCTCATTAGGTACTTAAAAATTTGTGCTCCTCGTTTTTGCTGTCGCTGCTGATGAGAAAAGTTGCAGCAAATTATTAACACTAGGATACGAGACTGTATCCTCACCTTAAAAAAAACACATCAAGATACCGACCCGTATCGTGATGAAAATAAGTGTTGCTGCACATTTTCCCATCTGCAACACGAGAACTATTAAAGCCTAAAAATTTAATTGTCATCGATGAAACAATTCTTTTTTAGTTAGATTTTCCGGGCCATGGTGACTCGTGTCTCCAATCTAGTCCATGATACTTTGTCATGTCATGTCTCTATCGTGCAGATGTAAATTGTTTTCTTATCGTGGCTTGTGTCCCACGTTTGTCTAAAAAGCACGAAGCTCCAGGTGGGAGGAGAAAAAACAAAAGAAAGGAACACAATCATTTACTAAAAGAAAATGCTTGCAATACAACGAGTACAGAATGTAAGATCTTCCCTTCAGTTGTGACTCGAATTCAATGAGAAATTGACAAAGCAACTTATTATGGGGGTTTTATTATTCAAGAAATTTAAAGACCAATGGATCATGGGGCTTACACTAGACTATTTTTCTTATAAACTTACGCAATAACATAAAGACCACAAAACTTACGCCTTAGTACTATATTACACACAATTTGTACATGGGAACAAGGAAAGGTTTCTCAAGGTCCTATAATTACAATGATTTTCAACCTATCATTTTGAGAATCACCAAGCATCAGATTCTCATTGCTCACTAAAATGACTGGAAAACAATTTGAAGTTTCCTGTTTAATCTGAATAGTCTAGGTTCCCTATTCTGGTAGTTGGATATCAGCTAAATCTTCTCTGTAAGGAATATGACTCAACTGCAATTGACCATCATTCAAAAGTCCCTTTTCCCCGTGGGTTTGCATTTCAGGGTCATTCTTTGTCTCAATAAATGTCTTAACAGTGTCTTTTCTGAAGGTTAGGTAGATAACTGCGATGACATAGACTGCCATTAGAGGAAACACTATGATCCCAATGAACACATTTGCCACCTTTGGTAGACTACTATGAATGAGCCAACTCACGAAGGCAGTACTGAGGTAGTACACATTAATACCAATGATTCCAAATCCTAGTATCCATGAGATGATAATGATCTGCATGAAAAATTGAAAATTATGCCACAATTTTTTAATTTTTTTTCAATTCTCAATGAAAAATATCTCTAATTCTGCTTTGAGTTTTAATGGCTAGTGGCGAATATAAAGAGGGATAAAAATCTAAGCTTCTTTTAACCAAAATCAAGAATAAATCTTTGTTGTAGCACCTAGATTCAGTGCATCCCATCAATGGAAAATTTACATATCAGAGAAGAGAGAAAAATTTTGGCAAAAAGAGAGAATTTTGACTGACATGTAATATTTTTATTGATGGGATATACTAAATTTTTGGTGATACAGTAGCACCAAAGATTTATTCCAAAATCAAAGTGGAATACGTATATAAAGAATAAATCTTTGGTGCTACAATTGCACCTAATATTCACATCCCATCAATGATAGCATCATATGTCAGCAAATTTTTTTTTTATGTCAAATTTTTTTCTTTCCTCTGATGTGTAATGCTCTTATTATTGGGATGCACTGAATCTATATGCAAAGTAGCATCAAAGATTTATTCGTATTTAAACGAGGTAATTAAGAGGACAACTCACAATCAGAGAATTCTTGTGAGGTCCCATCTTGGTACTGCTGCTGCTAAACTTAAGGAGTGGAATTAAAGCGAATGGAAGCTCAAAAGAAAGTATCATCTGCAAAACAAGTTTAGTTAGTGTTCATGTATAATTAATTGAATGCATATTTATGAAAAGAATGTAAAATTTTAGATTATACAAACCGATGCGATGATAATACAGCGACCAGCCCCAGAAGAACCACCAACGATGGCGACAATAAGACTAGGTGTTATGGCAATGAGCCTAGTCATCAGGTTTCTTTTCCACATTTTCATCTTTAAGTCCAAGAAACCCTACACCACCAACAAAATAACACCCCAAAACCTCTTATTTATTTAGTTTTTTAAACAAAAAACCAAAGCAAAACAAAAACAGTGTTGAATGATATTCCCAAATAACCTGCATGATGTACTGCCCTGCATAGGTTCCAGTGATAGCAGAACTTTGTCCTGAGGCTAATAGTGCTATGGCATAAACGGTTGAGCTCGACCGTCCCAACACATTCTAAAAACAAAGGACATCAAAATTTCATGTGATGATATTAAACTTGGTGCTTAATTATGATATTAAACTTAAATATTATGATTGGATTATGGTAACTCATTTAGTCAATTAAATTAAGGACCTTGAGAAGGAAAGAAGCATTGTTAAGGGTAAGATCGTTGCACTGATCACTATTTTCTGCTGAAAGGTTGGTGGCAGAGCAAACAGTGCCCGACACAGAAACTACTGCAACATTGATTAGAAATGCTACTAACAGCGCGAGCCCACTCTCTATGAGATAGAACCTACATGCATCCTGCATAATCAAGTATATCAGGTTATATAATATGAGTCTATTTGTAGTTTATTAAGAAAGCTATAGTCCTACGTGTGTAGTCTCCTCTAAACAGTTTTCGTGTCAAATTTAAAGTTTGTCACATACAGGAAACAGTGACCATTTTGGCACCTGGCGAAAAAATTACCACACTGTCATGCCAACAGTAAATTTTACCAGAATGTCACGTGGAATAATTCGCTACACTGTGTAGCAAAAAATAATTCGCTATACAGTATAGCGAATTATGCCACGTCAGAATGCACAGTTAGCAAAAATGACACGTGTCAATAAGGTAGTAATTCGCTACACAGTGTAGCATATTATTTTCGCGAATGATTCTTTGACACATGTCACACTTTCGCATGGAAAAGCTGACGTGTCATAATTCGCTACACTGTGTAGTGAATTTCTTCTGCAATATGACCACGTGTCACAGAATTATTGGCCACAAAATTCGCTACCAGTGGTAGCGAATTGTGACATGTGTCAGTCTAGTAAAAAATATTATTCGCGTGGCATTTGTATAAAAAAATTGATCAAATATGGCATTTTGGCCATTGTTCCTCATATATAAATTTCCTTATTTTCTGAGTGCCTTACATTGATGCCACGCACGGAATTGGGTATTTTTCTAGTTAACACAAGAGCAGAGTGGAGGAAAAGGTTGTGCCTGCATTTTGTCAAAAAAGAAAAAATTTTAGGTAGTGAATTTTCAAAGATACATACATTCTTATATAAACTTTGTTTACTTGATACATTATGCCAATAAAAGGTTAACATGTTGCAAAGTAAGTTAAAGGAATAAGGTGGAAGAGTACGGCATGATAAGGGCACCCAAAAGGGCAACGGCATCGGCTGTGGCTCCACCACCGAGTTTGGGCACAAACATTCCCTTTAATACACCAGAAGCCGGTGGTTTTACGTAGCTAATTTCCCCAAAGAAACATGCAGCCATTATAAAAACTAGGATTGTTATCAGCAGTTCCAGTTTTCTTATCTGCAACGCCCAAAAGAGATATGTAAATAAATAATCTTTAATGTCGAGAGAGAAACGATTTCTAGTGAATTTTGTATTCTTGAGAGTTTAAGCACGGTGCAGTTGAGTAAATAAATATGTACACAAGATT
>JAVKPL010006438.1:0-26706 GCA_032173675.1 Gastrolobium villosum | reverse complement strand
GTGCCTCCTAACCTTACAAGGCAACAACAGAAGAAATTTCTGCAGGATGTAAGGCGATATTTCTGGGAGGACCCACATCTCTATTTCCAATGTGCTGATGGGATCATTCGCAGATGTGTCCCTGAGTTTGAAATGAGTCAAATTTTGTGGCATTGCCATTCTTCCAACTATGGAAGCCACTTTGGAGGTAATAGAATCGCGCAGAAAGTCTTGCAAAGCGGTTACTACTGGCCGACACTCTTTAAGGATGCAAAGGATTGTGTGGAAAAATGCGATAAGTGTCAAAGAATAGGAAATATCTCACGCAAGGATGAGATGCCTCTGAATAATATTCTAGAGGTAGAACTGTTTGATGTATAGGGCATTGTAATTAGGAGAGTTTGCTAGTTAAGTATGAATATAATTATTTTAAGAACTTATTTTAAGAACTCTAGTTAAAAGGGAATGGAGTTAATTTAATCACAACATATAAAGGCTTTAGTTTGCACCAAAATTACAATTAGAAGGTATGTGATAGGTGAAGTAGTAGGTTGTACGCACATAAAATAGGTCAGCCTTTGGACATCTCTCTTTGGGTCTTTTCACTAGAAGGGCGCTGGCCACTTGTCCGTGAGTGGGAGCCATAATGCTCTAGTATTGCCTTTTCTTTATTCAAGGTAATCTTCAGATTATTCTTTAGTAGCCACCTGTCCATTCTTATCCTCCCTGGGTGCGCCAAGTACAGGAGGAAAGTTGCAATTACTTGTAATAGTAGCCAAAGCAATCAGCCTTGTTATCTCTTGTAGCCAACCCTTTATTCTTTGATTCTTGCGCTACCTTGGACAGAGAGCAAGCTGATGGCTTGTGTCTCAAGGCAACCTTAAGTCACGCCACCTTCTCATCATTTCCCTGTGCGCATAATGAGAAGCAAAAGGTGAAAAGTCTGACTTGCTTTTGCAGTAACCAAATCCACTTAGGCTGCACATTTCAGCCTGTGCATGCCACTTAGCTTCCTATTTACTGCATGTGCGCCACCTTATCCCCCTCTCCTTTGCATGAAAGCCACCTAGCTCTTCATGGCTCTGCATGTGTGCCATCTACCTTGTCCTTTCTCTTGCATGTCTGCCACGTTTTTCTCCTCCTCACCTCTCTACTTGCGCACTTCTAGGACACCAAATCTGTTTCTTTTTATTTGCTGGGCATAGGTTCAGATTGTGCAATAGTTCATCACCCTCTTCTTCCTTCCATGCGCTTAGTGTGGGAACTCAAATAAAATCCAACCTACTCATCCCCTTTCCATTGAATCAAACCTAGCCCCTTGCTTCCCTTCACCGAACGACTAGTGGATGAGTGGTGAAATCTGGATGCCTACTTTCTAATGAGTCTCAAGCTATCCTTACTCTTTCAACTCATCATCCTCCCTGTACGCTTAATGGGAAGAAACCAGAGTTCTTTTCTGGTTAATGGTCGAGACTTCTAATCAGTGTTATCTCCCCATACCTCTCCTTCCATACGCACACCCAAGACCCAAACAAGGACCGACTGTTATCTTGATTTAGGATCAAAACCCAGCTCACCTCTCCTTCCTTAGTCACACAGCTTGCATGCCATTTTCATTCCCTCCAGCACCCCACCTAAGTCAAGAGCCCAAAGAAGAATCAGCACCTAAGTCTCCATTATTCTCTTCTTCTACATTTGGCCGAACGTCCACCAACTAGGAGCTGATGTGTTCGTCCTTTTTTTTTATTCTTTCTCCTGAGCCAACTCTTATCAAGTCTCTCTCCTTGCTGCACTTGATATGGCTCAGTTTGATGTTTCCCTCCACTGCATGCAGACGTGACCCAAGCCTAGCACCAACCTTTTTGCCTCACTTGTGCACGGTCAAACTCAAACCAAGAAAGTATAGTGTTCGTACATCTTTGCCAACCTTCACCAGATTTCGTAGCCTTGAAGACCTGCTAGGAGCATGAGAATTTTAACGGAACCCTTGGTGGCTGTTTGCTGTAAACCGATTTTGAAACTTGTGGGTACATGCATGAGGATATAAATCGGAAATCATCTCTCCACCACTCTATCTCTGTCGGCTGAACTTAAGACCGCTGTTCCTCCTCTCATTCCTTTCCTTAAGCAGCATGTTTTTGGAAAGGAAACATGAGAACCAAACACACACATCTTCCACTCCCTTCTCTGCATGGTTTGGAGGAGTGGCAGCGGCCAAGGAGAGCACAATATGAGTCCATCCTTCCTATTTTCTTGTCCAGTAGTGTTCTTCCATTCATAGTGGTGTAGAAACTTCCTACTCCCTCGTTCATCTTTTCCTCCTCGACTTGATGAGGAGATTCAATAGCATGCAGATTACTTCTTTTGGCTCCTAATGGAACTCTCCTGCATGCAGCCTCAAGCATGACTTCGGACAAGGAAGACCTTCATCCTTAAAAAAAAAATTCTGACTTACCTTCCATTGCATGCAAGAACAAGTGAGTAGTTCACATCTTACTTGCTTCCTGATTTCGGCTCATGAGAGCAAGAGAGGGTTGTTCTTTATGTGCTCATTGGTTTTATAGTGGGAAGGTTAAAGTACTACCCCTCTTCTGGTTGGCGAGCTTGGACGGATTTGGGGAGCAGCTTGGGAACACACGAAAGGTAGGAATCTGAAACTAAACTCTCTCATTTTTCCCCTCTGATTCGGCCTTTTAATTTACTCTAGGAGAAGACGTTTGTCCTCCCTCTCCTTTGCTTTCTGCCGTTGGAAACTTCAGGGACTTGATGCTTGTAAGCACTAGGAGAATCTAATTGAGAGCTTGGAAATAGCTCCCATTAATCTTATTGGATTGCCCTCGGATTAGGAATATCTAGTGGGACTTGCATGTGTTAAAAAGTTGATAGGCTTTGCATATGCTTAAAAGAATATATATAAAGCAGGCTGAAGATTATATGAATCATGTCTAAGTGGTATTGGTAGTGTTTGTAAATAAAACTTGTAAGCACCTAGTTGGTGAACCAAACCCTGTATGCGCTAGGAACTATTTTAGGCAGCATGATAGATCTCATTATCACCCTCCTAAACCGTGGAGAACATGTGTATAATTAACCATGTTAAGCTCCTAGGTGATCGGCTGTACAAGTGGAACCTGTATGCATGGGACTTTTAAGATGACAGTTTTAAAATAGAAGCTGTACGCCCAAGTGACATTGGGATTAAGTCACATGTTATGTAATTGTTAGAGTAAAATATAAGGCAGAAAACTATTGATATTAAAGTATAATAAATCAGTTAGAAGTGTAGGATGAAAATAAATTTGGAAGTACGAACCCCTTTTACTTACCTGTGTTCGGCCTCTTTATGCAATTGAATGGAGATTGTACTTTGTTCTCATTTTTCGGTTCTGTAAGTAGCCTTGGTCACACCTTGAATAGATTTATAACTAGCATACCTTATGTCTCTAGCATGCACCCGTGACATTGTAAATAACAACATGAAAATAATAAAGAAGTGGCACATAATTATTGGATAAGAAACCGAATATAAGCCAAGAATCTAGGAGGGGGGGAAAAGCTTAGTAAGGTATAGGAAATGTATGTAATAAATTCTGATTTGGTGCATATGTTTGTTTAGGTGCACAAGGTCCTTTAAATCGGACTGTTTGTTGATATTTGGAATGCTTGGTTGAAAAGAATGTTAAAGACTTGAGGTAAGTGTCAGGCGATATTACCTAATGTGACTATTGACTACTGGTATAAAGTTGTGACATGATGCTCCATACTCCGTAAAATAATTATGTTCCTTATGATGAAAGAAAACTGTCAAAATGTGCCGTGATGGCTATATGATTATGAGGTAAAGTTGTTATGTGGCAGCATAACGTATATGAAAAGTATATGTGCCGTGATGGCTATATGAAAAGTATATAAGCATGCACCTTACATCATACCGCATTTTTTACGTTTTGTGTGTGAAAGCATAGCATGGCATGCATGTACCAAGATCATATAGGCCTTGCTTTTTAGAATAGTTATGTACAGGACCATGTGTTTGAGCAAGCATCATATAGGCATCCCTAAGGTACCAGGGTATGGGACACTTGGCATCAGTCCGCATAGGCCCACAGTTGGAATCCACAGGGAGCTCAGGTGCCATGGTATATTTGATTCCACTGTGAAGTGCGCGCACGACGGTGCTAAAAGCGCAAAGGAAAGGCGTTATATACGCAATATATATGAATATGATGAAAAGGAAAGGCGTTATATACGCAATATATATGAATATGATGAAAAGGAAAGGCGTTATATACGCAATATATATGAATATGATGAAAAGGAAAAAGGAAAAGGAACAAGGATATGTTGAAGTGACTGTTTATGATTTTGTGCCTAGTTAATACTGTTATGTTACTGGTTTTGTTGCCACACTACTGGGATTATTCTCACCCCTTTGGGGCTGCTATTTTCATAAATGGCAGGAGGACGTAAAAGCATTTGAAGACGTGATGTTTGCTGTTGCTTGCTGATGCATGGACTTTCACTGTTACTGTTTAATTGGTTGGATGACTGTAATGTTTAATATTTTGGTACTCTTGGATGACTGTAGACTTTATCATCTTCTATTTTGTTGTGATTCTTTGTATGAGCAGTGACTGTTTTGGAAATGTTTTGCGAAAAGAATTTTTGAACGTTTTATTAGGTGCCGAATTTTAACAGTTTTACCTGTATTTTACGGGTCAGGTTTCAAGGGGCAAACGAACTCCGATTTTCTATTATTTTATATGCACGCGAAGCCCCGAGAATGTACTTTCAAACTGTGCAGGTTTTATTTTTATAAGAAACCCGTACGAATTTTAATAAGCTTCGCTTTACAACTGGTTTTCCAGAAAACGGACAGAATTCGCAAGCATCTTGTGCGTTCTGTTCCGTGGGGCTATTCACCTCCGAATCGCGCATAATTTATATGTATGCGATGCCCCGGATGTCTAGTTTTTCAAAAGCTTGGAATATTTTTTATCGCATCTGAATTCGATTTTATACAGATTTTATAAGACAGCAAGGTTTTCTGCAAAGTATAGAAAATTCAGCAAAGGGTTTTATCATTGAAATTTTCTATGTTCGATAATCGGTTTCATTTTTCTCAAATCGTTTTAAGAGAATCAAATGTGGACTTGTTCAAGTCTCCAAATTAAATATTTGATAAAGTTTTAAAATTAATGAGTTCCATACCGCTGCTACTCTAATATGATTTAGCAAACTACCCTCTTGGATGCATACAAGGGTGGGTGTTACACTAAAGCCACACCATATCATCCCCAGACTAGTGGGCAAGTGGAAATCTCCAACAGGGAGATAAAAAGAATCCTGGAAAAGACAGTGGGAATTTCTATGAAGGATTGGGCAAAGAAGCTTGATGATGCACTTTTGGCATATAGAACTGCGTTCAAAACTCCAATTGGCATGTCACCTTACCAATTGGTGTATGGCAAACCTTGTCATTTGCCGGTGGAGTTAGAACATAAAGCCTTGTGGGCTACAAGTTTTTTAAATTTTGAACCATCAGGAGCTCAAAAGAAGAGAATATTACAGCTGAATGAGCTTGATGAGTTCAGAAGAACTGCATATGAAAGTGCACAAATTTACAAAGAAAAGACTAAGCTATGGCATGATAGCAAGATCAAGCATAAGAAGTTTGCACCTGGTCAACAGGTATTATTGTACAACTCTCGACTGAGGTTGTTTCCAGGTAAACTTAAATCTCGTTGGTCTGGTCCTTTTGTAGTGACAAATGTGTTTCCATATGGTACCATTGAGATCTCTCCTATTGATGCTGAGAGACCCTTTAAGGTAAATGGAAATAGGCTGAAATTCTACTATGGGGAACCTGTGACTAGGGAGACAATTTCTTTCCCTTTAACTTCACCTAAATAATCACGGCTCCAGTCAGGCTCGTGACGTTAAACAAGCGCTTGCTGGGAGGCAACCCAGTAGAAAATTTTTCAAATTTGAGTAGCTTAGATGTTTGTTTTGACAAGAGCTGGGAAGGGGAGGAAATTTTTAAAGCCCACGCTGATAGCGTGGTTCCCACGCTCTCAGCGTGAAGGACAGGAAAAAGGCAGAGGAGTCCACGCTCTGAGCGTGGTCCCCACGCTATGAGCGTGGAAAAGAAGCCATGCCCGAAGCGTGGATATGGCGCTCTGAGCGCCGGAAAGAAAAATCAGGCAGTAACACCCGCGCTGAGAGCGCGGGAATGGCGCTCTGAGCGCCAGAAAGGAAAATTAGCCAGTGGTACCCGCGCTCCCAGCGCGGGAGTCGCGGTTTTTTTTTTTTAAATAGGGTAAAAACCCTATTTTCATTTTAAAACTTATCTTCCCCTTCTCCTCAAAGCTGCGCAGCCCTCCCCCATATCTTCTTCCCTTTCTTTTTTTTTATCACACACAACACACACCTCTCCACCACAACACACCTCACCACCACCATAATCCTTCTTCCCTTACATTGTCCCTCTCTCTCAAGGGTGTGGGTTCCCATTTGGTGCTGAGTTTGAATACTTTTCTCACAAATAATCAACAATGGCTGGTGAAAAGGTAAGTTTCATGCTTGTTTTATTAATGTTTTTGTTATTTGATGAGTTTCCATGGATATATGCATGTTGGTGGTGTTTGCTTTTTCATGATGATATTGGATTGCACAAATCTAGAGTTGCATGCAAGGTGTTTGTTCAAATATCTCATAGGAAAAATCAGAACTTTTATGTTGATGGTCTGTTCAATGGTATTTGTGGTGTCATGAAATGTGAGTGTGTGGATGGTTAGTTTTTTTTTATCATGCATGCTAGGTGTTTGATAAATGGTGTAAGCTAAAATCCCTCACACATTTTCATGTAAGTTCATACCATGTTTAACTAATGATATTTGGATTACATACCCATTGCCATGACAACATGAACATGTTAAGTTATTCATTCATGATTTGCTTCTGATTGCACATGTCTTGGATTTCACCATGATGAATCACTGCCACGTGATAAGTAAGCTACGCAAAATGATAAATCTGGGAATTGGGTTATTTACATGCTTAATAGTTACAACTGTCCTGTATTCTATTGTGTTGGATTTTTCTGAGTACAGGGAAAGAGGGCCGCCAAAAAGACTACTGGTGCATCTGGCACAAAAAGGCCAAGAGCCCCTGCTTTGGTCGATTTTGATGGTAACCGGTTTCTAACTCCGGAGGCACAGGACCGGTACCACAACTGGTTTTTAAGGAAAAAGAAAATTCAAGAAAGAAGGATTAGCAGTTTTCTGGCGGACGACTGTCCGGTAAGCATCACAATTCAGAGGAGGGGATGGAACAAGCTGGTTCAGTTCCCAAGGGCAAGCTGCAGTACAATTTTGTGCGAATTCTGTGCAAATGCTGACAAGGATACAGTGGACAGAACAAGGAAGAGCTGGGTAAGGGGGAGAGAGGTCTCCTTTACAGCTTTCCAGATAGAGAGGTTGCTGAACACCTCCTGGGAAGCCACACAGTCCTGTTTCTTTACAGACACATTCAACAGGATGCAGCCTGTTGAAGGAGTGTATAGGGAAGACATGCCTGCTTTGGCTGCAACAATTCGGGAAGGCATTACTCAGCCTCACTCCGCCTGGAAATCCAAACAGGGTCAGCCGGATGTACCAGAAAAATTGGATCGGCTAGACCTCAATGAAGAGGCAATTTTCTGTCACTCCTTCATCAATTCCGCAATCATAGCTTCCACAAATTTGAGCGATGTCAATGTGGAAAGGGCAGTGCTGCTTTACACTCTGCTGGGGGACTATAATCTGCACATTGGGGCTATTCTGTCTGATAGGATAGTCCATATCATCACTCAGGGGCGACTAGATTTTAGTTTGGCTCACTGCTCACTCATTGAGCAACTTTGCATCCAGGCAGGAGTGGACATACCAGAGGATGAGCCAAGAGATGTGAAAATAAAAAAAGATCTGACCTAAAACCACTACAATGATATGCAAAAGGAGTCCAGAAGGCAAGCTATCTGGAAAGCATCTGACGGTGCTATTCCACCACCTCCCCCAGTCTCATCTACACCTCCATCTGCTGACTCTCAGTTGCTTCAGCAATTGATGGTTCAAAGCAACTATATGATGAGTATGTTGGAGCGACTGTGCCTGGACAGGGGAATTGACACAGCTGGATTGATGGCTCAAGTTCCACCCAGTTCACAGGCTGGTCCATCTATGCCTTCCGCTGCTGCTGATGATGATGTGCTTGGAGATCTGGAGGCTGATGATGATTTCATGGATGACATTTGAGCTTTACTTTTTTGTCACTCACTGTACCTTGCTGATTTCTTGAAACAATTACTTTTACATTTTGAAAACAGTGTTGAAAAAAAAACAAAATTTGCTGCAATTTGACTTTGGTTTAGTTTTCATGATTATTCTGCTTTGGAAATTAAAAAGTATGTGTGTATTCCATCTGGCAGAATTAGCTATCATCTAGAATAGTTTGTTGCTGAGGACAGTAACATTCTAAATCTGGGAATTGTCGCATAGCATGCTGAATGCGAGATTGATGAATACTGTGGAACTACACCATACACCATGAAAAAGACGTCTTGTTTTGAAAAAAAAGAGAGAGAAAGAAGAAACAACAACAATTCTCAGGTTTAAACATGCTTGATTGAATTTTGGAATAAAATGCATAAATTTCTGGATGACATTGTATAGGCAATTTCTTTCAACTGGTATGTCTGAATTTTTATGCTTGAATGATTAATAATGCCTAAATGATTCTTTTGGAAGTCTAGTCTGACATCATAGCTAGTGAGTTTTTGTGCTTAAACACTTATTTTATTATGAGAGACCTCACTATGATAGCATTTCAGAACTTGCTCAGTTTCTCTAAAGATGCATGCACTGATTGAAATGATTCAGGAAAATTTTATTCTGTTAAGCCATGGCCAAATACTACACCAGATAAAAATTTCCATTGCTAACCTCCTTGGAGCCTGAACCTTTTTGAATCACTGATGCGTTGGAATGAAAAAAAAAATGAGGTAAGCTTCACAGAGATCAATAAAAAAAAAGAGGCAAAGGAAGTGTGCTCAAAAGAAAAAAAAAGAGAAAAAGGAAAAAAATGGAAGAAGGTAAAGAAAATGAGGCTGAAAAGGAATTAATTCCCGAAATTCTGTGGGAATGTTAGTGGAGTAAAGCAAATAAGTTGAAGGTGTAATACCAGTTTTCAATCTCATTGTTGCTTCAGCTACTATCCATAAATTCCTACCCTTTAGCCCGGCCAAGTTTTAACCTGTAAAGTTCTTGTGATCAATTGTGCATGTGTTAATGTTTCTCATCTTTAGGAACTTGAGAATATGAGCAAGCTTATGGTAATGTTATTGCTGTGATAAATTGAGTGATTGTCATTCCCCCCAAACACTTGAGTATTGAGCGTTATATGATTATCTGGGTGAAGGGTGTTCAAACTAGATTCTGATCTTTTCATAAAAGGCATTGTTAAAATTCTTTGCATTGATTCAGGCATGCTTAGTATGGTAATCTATTGATTGGCTGTATGATGTTATGTTGGATTAATTGATTATTTCCTGGATTGAGTCTTGTACATTGCTAGGGACAACAAAGTTTAAATCTGGGAATTATTTGATATGCGATCAGCATATAAGAAATTACAAGGCGAAAAGAAGAAGAAAGTGACTCAATCAATGCAAGAAAGGCAGAAAAACTGTTAAAAGTATCCAAAGTCTGAATATCAAGAAAGAAGCAGTAAAAGAAGTCAAAAAAGACACAGAAGACCTAAAATCCCACGCTGTCAGCGTCGGTATAACGCTCACAGCATGGGAAGCAAGAATTTGGCAGAGGCTCCCGCGCGGAGAGCGTGAGATCCGCGCTATCAGCTCGGGAGATCAAAAACAGGCAGAACCTCCCACGCTCACAGCGCGGGAGTGGCTCTGTCAGCGTGGGAGGAGCGAAAGATGAAGTTCAAAATTTAGAGAATTAGGTCAAGGTCTCTTATAAATAGAGACTCAACCTTGAAAGGAGGAACACACACACCAAAAGACACAAAAGAGGCAGATCCGGCTGGAGAAGGAAGGCGTTCTTCGTGTTCGTCGTCCCATTCTTGTACTTTTCTTCTATTTTATTTTCAGTACATGTTGAATTCAGATCAGCGATCATGATGTTGATTGGCTAGATCTATTTTCTGTTGTCAGGGCCATGATCCCTTTGTGAAAAATTGGTACAAGGATTGAATCACTTTATGTGTTGATTTTAATATACTTCATCTTTATCTTGTGCGTATTGATATTATTTCTGTTAGATCTGATCAACCTAATAGGGGATGGTATTCTGGGGATTAGGGTTCGCAATAGGAATATTGGAATACTGATTCTGAAAGGAGATAAAGATGACGCTTCATGCATGTTCTAGGAATAGACTTGTATGAATTGCAGTCGTGGGATTTATCTACATAATGCTTATTTTCATGCGGGATTATTAAGGGATTAGGGTTCCAATTGAATTAAAGGGTTAGATCACCAAGGGATTGGGATCTAACTAATTATTTTTAAATATGATAATTTGTCTGAGTTGTTAATTTCGATAAGTATTGTGAATCATTCTAAAGTAAAATTGGGAGCAATTGGTGAATGTACCCTGGCTACAGTACTCTTTCTCACTTCTTTTACAAAAACATTTCTTTCATTTTCTTATTTTAAGTTTTTCTCATAAAAACCTAAAAACAAGTCTTTTACTTTTTAATTAGTTACAATATTGTGAAACCACAAATTGATTCATCTAACTTAAGAGGACTGGTTATCGTAGTAGTTGTTTTGCAATCCCTGTGGAGACGATCTTACTTATCACTTTTATTACTTGGAACGATCGGTATACTTGCCGATTACGCAACAATCTTCAAGTACCTCCGAGGTACAACTAACTTATGCCTCCGATGTGGAGAAGGCAAAGCCGAGTTGCAAGGCTACTCGGATTCTGATTTAGGGGGAGATTTTGACTCGAGGAAGTCGACGACGGGATACATGATGAGATTTGCCGGAGGAGCTGGGTTGTGACAATCAAAGCGCAATCCATCTTGCGAAGAATTCAACCTATCACTCCCGCACTAAGCACATAGATGTGAGGTATCACTGGATCCGGGATGTGGTGGAAGGTGGAGAGCTCGAACTCGTCAAAGTGCACACTGACCAAAATTGGTCCGACATGATGATAAAGCCGATTCCAACAAGGAAATTTGATGACTGTTGTGAAGAAGCCGGGTTGATGCTGAAGCCGATGCATTGAAGTCGGAGGGGGAGATTTGTTGGAAAGTGTTCCTCCTTAATGCTTGGCACAAGTACCAAGTGGTTGGAACTCCCCATTTTTTGGTGCAAAGCTCAAGGGACACATCCCTTGAGTGATCCATCTCCCTCCCCTATATAAACATGTGTGTGTGAGGTTGAGTATGATGATGTGAGATGAGAAAAATTTGAGAGAAAATTATTTGATTATTTGAGCAATGCTTTATGCTTTACATATAACACCTCACAATTCTAAATTAAGTAATTAAAGTGTTAAGTGAGTAATTAAGTGGAGGATTAGTGAAAATCCCAAAGATTAGGCCAAAATACAAAGAAAGGGCAAAACGGTAATTAGCCAACACGCAACCCTAGGAAGATAAAAATTGAGCATAAGGTCTCAGATGATAAAAATAAGCCTGGAAACGGATTCAGAACGGAAAATTGAGTGGTTAGGCAAGTTTCAGAAAATTCAGTGAATAGTGTTTTTCGCGGGTAAAAATACTGCAGTCAGATTGCACCGTAAAACGTGCCAGTGGAATTTTGAACTCTAGGTTTCAAATATGAATTTTAAATGGTCCATAGAAATAAGAAATATGATTTCTGATAATATTTGATGAATTTAAGTCAGTTTGTGGAAGCGTGCCAATGGCGCGCGCTGTAGCTTAAAGCAGTGTTTTTCCCGAACAACCGGAAAGCTTCGGATTCATCTGATCAAGTATAATTAAAGGACATTAGTTAATGTTAAAAATTAGAATTTCTAAATAAGTTTTGGATTTACGGACGTTTAGTGAAATCGGAGAGAGATTCGGATGAGTTTTAAATCGCGTGGGACCCGCCCACTTAAGTTTCACTTAGCCACCTCACCACCTTCACTATTCATCATCCTCTCCTTTTCTTCTCTCTCTAAAAAACGCAGCATGCCCCTCCCTCCATGGTCATTTGGTTCCAAAATTTCATTTCATCACAACTTAGTCATTTCTCCACCGAATCCGAAGATTCTTGTCTTGAAATTCGATGGAAATCATCATCCGAACACAACCCACCGATTAGTTTCCCTCAAAACCCTCTCTATTGTGAGAAAAAGGCATATACAGCCACGAAATTTTTGGGAATTTTGTGATTTTGGGGTTGATTTCTTGAGCCATTGCTTGTGGAGTTCTAGGAGGTATAACACCTCGGAAAATTAAATGTGAATTTATGTGATAAAATATGGGTTTAAGAGGGAAGGATTAGTGAAAATCCGAGAATTAGGGCCAAAATGGGCTAAAAGGGCAAAATGGTAATTTGCCAAAAACGTGAACCGAGGCATGAAAAATGGAGTTAGAGATTTAATATGACAAAAATAATGCTGGAAATAGAATCAGGACGGAAAATTGAGTGAATAGGCAAATTTGGGAAAAATTGATAAATAGTGATTTTTAAGTGTTAAATACTGCGGTACGAGTGTACCGATAAGTGTGAAAATTTTATGAGTATTTTGAGGAAAGAAAAATATGGCATGGACTGGAAAAATGTGTAGATTAAGAATTTATGATCAGAATTTTTATCGGAGTTAAAGTTAGATCGCGTGTGGGACCCGTGTGACCGAAGTCACTTGGCCCCCACCTCTTTTTCTTCTTCCTTTTCCTTCTCTTTTCTTCTCTCTCGCGCGCCCCTCTCTGCTGTGAAGAAAAGAAAACCCACCCATTCTTCTCTTCTTCCACCATTTCTTCATTTCTCCACCAAATCACTTGATTTTGGTGTTGAAATCTATTGTAAACAACCTTCCAAAGCCATTGGTAACACTTGGAAGCCATGAAACCACCTCCATTGCTGCGTTTTTGGACTGTACAGATCCGAACCATGTTGGGTTTTGGAGTTTTCTTGGAGTTTTGATCTTCTAATGGTTTAGTGAAGCCTTGGTGGTGATCATACAACACATTGTGAGTATATTTGTGGTATTTTTATGGTTGAATTCATAGATCTAGAAATTTGTGTTCAAACCTTTGATTTTAGATGTGTGATGATAGAGAGCTCAAATGGAAAAATGCTATTAGATGAAAAAGCCTTAGAATGATGCATGAAAGCTAGAAATGCTATGATAAATTTTGGTGAAAAAGTGAGATTTTTAACTTAGGAAATTTTGGGTTGAGTTCATAACTTGGTGAAAATTGGCATGCGGAGAAATTGAATAATTGAATGATGGACCATTGGTATAGGTTGATAATATGATTACATGATTAGTATGAGTGTTAAAATGAATTGAAAAGCCTTGGGGCATACTTTGTGAGGAATCCGAATTATGATGAAAAGTGAGGAAAAATGATATAAAAATGATGTAGTGGAAGTTGAATGATTGAAAATGATGCTTAATTGGATGATGGTATAGTGTGGTAAAGTGGAGTGAGAGGAAAGAATGTGTGATTCATGATATAATTGATAATTTGATCTATAAAAGAGATTGAAGTAAAATGAATGATTGTTTGAGATTTAATGTTTGACTTGGAAATGGATTGATAATCATGTTGTGGATTATCTAGGTTGCCTCTTTTGGACGCTTTGGAAGCGGGTAAGCTTGGAGCTTACGTTTGGAGCATGGGCTCGGTATTGAGGTAACCATTGGAACTGGGGTTTAGCCCTTGTGTGCTCCACCACACCTAGTGGAAGGTTGTGGTTGGATTATGTGATTATGGCATTGTGTGATTGTGTGCTTGTATGCATATTGCTTGGATTTCATGAAAATTGTTTGGTCACTGGCCAGTTGACGTGTGTTGGTTTGGACATCCGCTGGGTTCGTCCTACGGGAGAATGCCAGTTGGAATGCCATGGTGTTGACTCTGGGAGCGACATCAGGATGATCCAAGCGGGGGACGTCCGCCGGATAGGGCTCATGAGGAGTTCCGGTTGGGTATTGCCATGGAGTCTTCTCAACCATGGGAGAGGCGCCAGGACTGTCTCGGGAGTTATATGATGGAGTCCTTGAACATGAATCCATGAGTGGATGTTCTTGGGTTGTCTCCAGTTGGTGGGTGATATAGCATTGCTTGCATATTGTATGATGTTATATTTGCACATTGAGTGAGCCATGGGGTGGAGAAACCTCCAGGGCCCTTGGTTTACTGAGATATATTTATATATCTCACCCCGTGTTGTGGGGCATCATTTCAGGTCAGATTGAGCCTGGAAGAGTGGAGCATGAGGTGCATGTTGGAGGCACCATGTGATGAGCATTGGATAGGGACACATCTTGCATATGTTTTATGCTTTAGACTTAGGCCATGAACTTGTGCATGTTGAAAATGCCATGCTTGTATGTTCATGACTACTTGTTAAGTCTTTCAAATTGATGTATATATATGATTTAGAATCTATTGTATATTTGAGTGAGCATGGGACTTGTCCATTGCCACATTCATTGTATTAGAAGCCTTGGTGAATATGTTGTAAAATGGACCATATTTGATGTAAAATGGCCATTATGTTAAGGACTTTGTATATGATACATAATTGAATGAATATGCATGTTTGAATGGCCTAGAGCCTACGTAAGAGTATGTTTAAGTGTTGTGTGGAGTACTAAGATGTTAGGGATGGATTACACAACCTTTTTGGGGCTTAAAATGCTGTAATCTGTCACTTTTACTGCATAGTAATCGATTACCCAAGCATGGTAATCGATTACCATGCAACAGGGGACGAAATTTGGCTACTGTCTTCACTGGTAATCGATTACTGAGGCTGGGTAATCGATTACCATGTGAGGTAATCGATTACCCAAAGTTGGTAATCGATTACCAGAAGAGCGGATGTGAAAAATTGGCTACTGCCTCATTTTTGACAGGTGGTAATCGATTACCACCCACTGGTAATCGATTACCATAGTGTAAATTTTGAAAATTTAAGTTTTTCTAGACTAAAAGGAAGGGGTTTAACTTGATGGGTAGAACTCCTCATGGTACGTGGTTTGAACCACGCGTGGCTTATGTAAAGGGGTAGAACTTGGTAAGATATGAAACTAAGCTAATGGGTTTAAATGAGTTGAATAAAAAGAAAGAGTAGAGGTGTTGTTAAGCTGAATGCTTCCGCGTATTGCATTTACAATTATGGTGTTGTTTTAATTGATTACGGAAAAGGTAATGGTTATAAAAAGGAATATGATAAAAAGAAAAAGTTTACCCGTAATTTAATTAACCCAATTACTGTGATTGTAACTGCGCTTAATATCATAATCAATGTTAACAATACCGGTACGTAACGGGCTGTTACATTTTATGGTATCAGAGCAGTTTCTTTAGGGAACTCTGATGATTGTGTAATTGAGGTGAGTGCTGTATAGTTGTACGTAGACTCTTATTGACTGCTACACATGTGATTCCTTAGTTTGGGCCTGATCAACCCATTTCTTTGTGTTCAATGTGTGGTCAGTATAAGATGCCTTCGTGACAACCCTGGAGCACCAATGCCAGTCTTTAGGCTTAGGTGGTGGGTGCAGTGTTGACTACCCCACAGATGGATATGTTAGTAAGTGAATTTGGTATAATTGAGGACTTAGCGAGAATAAATTGTGATACTGTCATTGAGGACTTAGTGAGAATGAATGGATATAAGATTTTAACCACTTCGGGTAGAATGCTACCATAGTTGAATGTGTGGTTTTATGGTGAGTAAGAATGGTTGATTTGAATTGATATTATGATGATGATGTTGGTAAGTCTCCCCTAAATGTTTGGGGAGTTAGAAAAATTGAGTATATGTGAGAATTAGTGGTATATCTTTGACATGGTGGGGAATTGGAACCCCGATGAATTTGTGAAAATTTGAATATGAGTGTTTATATGTAATACTGGATACCTTAGGGTACAATCATAATGTTATAAGACCCTTGATGAGGGCATACACATGGATGACTTGATATGCTTGGAGGTAGAAGTCAATTGAAATTTCAAATTTTGGATTGAGGATTGCGAGTAACTTAAGAGAACTATGGAAATGATGGGATGGATAATTCAATGTTGAATTGGGACTTTAGTCCATGAAGATGTAATGCTGGTTAGATGTAAGTGAGGATATCATATGTATAAAACGTAAAATATAAGAAGTTGAGGAAAATTTGCCATGTAAGGCATTGAATGAATTTGATTGAAAGTATGAAGGTTCATAATATATTGATGGTTGGACTTGATAAATGTGAGGTGAGAAAATATAACTGAGTGTGGTGTATTAATGGTACGAATATGCCTCCATAATGTTGTGGAGCATTGCAAATTGGAGGATGTGGCTTAATTATATGGGGATAATAATCCTGTGATGGCTGAACGCCTATATATATAAATGTGTATATTTATATGTTTTGTGAAGGCCGGGGTGCCTGAATGTATATTTGTATTGTTTTGAGTTAGTAAACTCCGTGGTGAAAGAAAAATTATTTTTGGTAAAAGAGTAATGATGTAAGTGAAAATCCCTATGATGGGAAATGTTTGAAGAGGTTGCCTCTTTGGAGTGTCATTGGATGCTCAATGTGGTGTGGGATTCACAATGGAGTCCCGGTGTGCAAGTTATACCATGGCACACATGTTGATAATGATGTGACAATTAATGTTGTCCTGGGTTTCCCCTTGTGGATTGAATCCTAAGAGGTGTTGCTCTTGGAAGTCCCAGGCGAGCGCTGCTCGAAGTTGGAATTTATCTGGTGGTCCTGATGCGCTGAATGCATGGACTGTTAA
Source organism: Gastrolobium villosum (assembly GCA_032173675.1). Lineage (NCBI taxonomy): Eukaryota > Viridiplantae > Streptophyta > Magnoliopsida > Fabales > Fabaceae > Gastrolobium > Gastrolobium villosum. The sequence goes on along the minus strand of JAVKPL010006438.1, from coordinate 9,732 downwards.
GTGAAGGCACTCTTGGTGTCATAGTGGAATATTGAGAGAAAAACGACGTTATGGTAATGAAGTGGATCTTCTACAGTGTTGAGCATGGTTGCTATGAGTCCTGACGGACAATGGATTAAGACTGTACCGAACATGGGTACTGTTATGAATTGAAAATTTTGTGTCAAAATATGAAAAAGATGCCGAGATCATGTGAGGAGGATTATGCTATGGACTAAGACTAATGACTAGTCAAGTGAATGAGTAGAATGTTGAGAAAAGAACCATATTGGAAAAAATTATAGTGGATGGTGCAATAGTAAGATAGAACTAGTATACCACTATGTATCGATATAGGAATCTGTTTGCCGTTATATACGGATTTGATGTGAATGTGTTTATCTGTGTTGCTATCTCCGTATGGATTATGTTCCCGGAGATTATTATTATCTTGTATAAGTAATGTAGTGTGAGGTAGAACCTTGAGTTAGTTGGACTGTTAGTACAGCCGTTGGCATGTTACCTCTTCTTGCGTGAATTATAAGGACAGATTCTCTGATTGGTGGGGCATTGCACCTGGGGCCCTTAGGACAGCAAGAGCTCGAGGGGTTAAACCTAAGGATGTTCTTACCCATTGCATTAGAGGATGGTATCTTGTGAGGAACGCAAGAGGTGAATTTGGATAACTGTAAGTGAATCGTAATATGCCAAATATGATGAAAAATGTGCAGTGCCATGAGATGGCAGTTTGGATTATGAGATTGAGCACTCGGAGATGTGCATGAGTGTATACCAAGTGTGGTAGTATGAAACTATGGTCTTACGGAAATTGTGAAATGAATTATTGGATTGTCACCCTATGTGAAGGGAATGGAAAATTGATTAGTGATGATGGATTGAGTCAAAGTTTTATGGAAAGGTTTGTGATGGCGAGATGTTAAGCTAAGGTGGTGGCCAAAGTGGCCAATGATTGTAATAAGTGATTAATTGTGATGTAGCCAAGTGAGAAGGTATGATATTAGTTGTTAAAGAATGGTATTTGTTGGAATAAAAGGTTGATATCTTTACCCTGGTGGTCGAGTCACTGATGAAGTGTATAGATGCAAATTATAGTGAGAGATGTGTTGAAAATGCACAATAATGGATGTTGTTCTTGGCTAGGTTCCAAGGTATATGATTGAGAGTGCTAGTGGTACTTTGAATAGTCCGAGAGAATGGTGTAATCGTCAATATGAAATGATGAAAGTAATGACAAGGATGAATTTAGTTCCTAGTGGCATGATAAATAGGTTTTGAAAATCCCTATGTGATGGGACAGATATGAGAGAGAGATGATATGTAACCTCGGAATGAGGCATACTAGTGGAATGAAATGATGATGAAGGTGAGGTGTATAGAATGAAATACATGTGAAAATGATAACATGAGTATGGAATGGTGATTAAAGAAAATTGTTAGTGGAAATCTTAGGCATGTTGCCTTTAATGGGAGAAATCAGTGATGAACTGTGTGTCAAGTTTGGAGATGATTAATTGAAAAGGTAATTATGATTTAGTGTATGAAAATTAATGAGTGAATTGATGGTTGAAGTCTTTGAAACGACTGATGTTAAGTATAAGTGTACTGTGTGGTCCATTGGGTACCAGTAAAAAGGTCTTGAGAAAGTGATTCGCCGTTGTGTTTTGGCGAGAGTTGGTAAACCTGTAGGTTTGGATTCAAAAGCTAGGCACAGAGATGGTGCTTGTTAAAGTAAAGTTTTGAGGTGAAATGGTACGTCGTAGGTTGAAAACATGAGGAAAGATAATTGTGACTGTAATGTGTCAGTAAGTGATAGTTGCCGGTGTGGCATAGATTGAACAGAATGTGGAATGATCCTATAGGCATAGTTGTGATGTGTTAATTAGGTGGGAAAAACCTGCCAAGAGGAATTATGGGCTATATGTATTAGGTAGCCGAACTTGTGAAAAGAAATTGAAAAGAAATTGAAAGAAATTGGCTTGGTAAAGCAGAGAAAGTGCACAACTGTGTGGTGCACTCCGGTTGTTCACATATGGTGTCACCGGTTGAGATTGAGATTGGGAAGGACTTGAGGTCTCCCATTGGGCCTTTGAAAGGCAAGACTATTGTGAAATGTGGCTGGAAAGCCAAAAGATAAAAATTTAAATAATTATGTTGGTGTCCGCGCACTGGATGGAGCTTCTTGGGTACGGGGGACTGAGATTCTCTGGCTGTATCCCGAGTTAGCATATGTGCATAGTTGATTTTGCGGACAAAATTCTAAAAAGGTGGGGTGAATATAACACCTCGGAAAATTAAATGTGAATTTATGTGATAAAATATGGGTTTAAGAGGGAAGGATTAGTGAAAATCCGAGAATTAGGGCCAAAATGGGCTAAAAGGGCAAAATGGTAATTTGCCAAAAACGTGAACCGAGGCATGAAAAATGGAGTTAGAGATTTAATATGACAAAAATAATGCTGGAAATAGAATCAGGACGGAAAATTGAGTGAATAGGCAAATTTGGGAAAAATTGATAAATAGTGATTTTTAAGTGTTAAATACTGCGGTACGAGTGTACCGATAAGTGTGAAAATTTTATGAGTATTTTGAGGAAAGAAAAATATGGCATGGACTGGAAAAATGTGTAGATTAAGAATTTATGATCAGAATTTTTATCGGAGTTAAAGTTAGATCGCGTGTGGGACCCGTGTGACCGAAGTCACTTGGCCCCCACCTCTTTTTCTTCTTCCTTTTCCTTCTCTTTTCTTCTCTCTCGCGCGCCCCTCTCTGCTGTGAAGAAAAGAAAACCCACCCATTCTTCTCTTCTTCCACCATTTCTTCATTTCTCCACCAAATCACTTGATTTTGGTGTTGAAATCTATTGTAAACAACCTTCCAAAGCCATTGGTAACACTTGGAAGCCATGAAACCACCTCCATTGCTGCGTTTTTGGACTGTACAGATCCGAACCATGTTGGGTTTTGGAGTTTTCTTGGAGTTTTGATCTTCTAATGGTTTAGTGAAGCCTTGGTGGTGATCATACAACACATTGTGAGTATATTTGTGGTATTTTTATGGTTGAATTCATAGATCTAGAAATTTGTGTTCAAACCTTTGATTTTAGATGTGTGATGATAGAGAGCTCAAATGGAAAAATGTTATTAGATGAAAAAGCCTTAGAATGATGCATGAAAGCTAGAAATGCTATGATAAATTTTGGTGAAAAAGTGAGATTTTTAACTTAGGAAATTTTGGGTTGAGTTCATAACTTGGTGAAAATTGGCATGCGGAGAAATTGAATAATTGAATGATGGACCATTGGTATAGGTTGATAATATGATTACATGATTAGTATGAGTGTTAAAATGAATTGAAAAGCCTTGGGGCATACTTTGTGAGGAATCCGAATTATGATGAAAAGTGAGGAAAAATGATATAAAAATGATGTAGTGGAAGTTGAATGATTGAAAATGATGCTTAATTGGATGATGGTATAGTGTGGTAAAGTGGAGTGAGAGGAAAGAATGTGTGATTCATGATATAATTGATAATTTGATCTATAAAAGAGATTGAAGTAAAATGAATGATTGTTTGAGATTTAATGTTTGACTTGGAAATGGATTGATAATCATGTTGTGGATTATCTAGGTTGCCTCTTTTGGACGCTTTGGAAGCGGGTAAGCTTGGAGCTTACGTTTGGAGCATGGGCTCGGTATTGAGGTAACCATTGGAACTGGGGTTTAGCCCTTGTGTGCTCCACCACACCTAGTGGAAGATTGTGGTTGGATTATGTGATTATGGCATTGTGTGATTGTGTGCTTGTATGCATATTGCTTGGATTTCATGAAAATTGTTTGGTCACTGGCCAGTTGACGTGTGTTGGTTTGGACATCCGCTGGGTTCGTCCTACGGGAGAATGCCAGTTGGAATGCCATGGTGTTGACTCTGGGAGCGACATCAGGATGATCCAAGCGGGGGACGTCCGCCGGATAGGGCTCATGAGGAGTTCCGGTTGGGTATTGCCATGGAGTCTTCTCAACCATGGGAGAGGCGCCAGGACTGTCTCGGGAGTTATATGATGGAGTCCTTGAACATGAATCCATGAGTGGATGTTCTTGGGTTGTCTCCAGTTGGTGGGTGATATAGCATTGCTTGCATATTGTATGATGTTATATTTGCACATTGAGTGAGCCATGGGGTGGAGAAACCTCCAGGGCCCTTGGTTTACTGAGATATATTTATATATCTCACCCCGTGTTGTGGGGCATCATTTCAGGTCAGATTGAGCCTGGAAGAGTGGAGCATGAGGTGCATGTTGGAGGCACCATGTGATGAGCATTGGATAGGGACACATCTTGCATATGTTTTATGCTTTAGACTTAGGCCATGAACTTGTGCATGTTGAAAATGCCATGCTTGTATGTTCATGACTACTTGTTAAGTCTTTCAAATTGATGTATATATATGATTTAGAATCTATTGTATATTTGAGTGAGCATGGGACTTGTCCATTGCCACATTCATTGTATTAGAAGCCTTGGTGAATATGTTGTAAAATGGACCATATTTGATGTAAAATGGCCATTATGTTAAGGACTTTGTATATGATACATAATTGAATGAATATGCATGTTTGAATGGCCTAGAGCCTACGTAAGAGTATGTTTAAGTGTTGTGTGGAGTACTAAGATGTTAGGGATGGATTACACAACCTTTTTGGGGCTTAAAATGCTGTAATCTGTCACTTTTACTGCATAGTAATCGATTACCCAAGCATGGTAATCGATTACCATGCAACAGGGGACGAAATTTGGCTACTGTCTTCACTGGTAATCGATTACTGAGGCTTGGTAATCGATTACCATGTGAGGTAATCGATTACCCAAAGTTGGTAATCGATTACCAGAACAGAGGATGTGAAAAATTGGCTACTGCCTCATTTTTGACAGGTGGTAATCGATTACCACCCACTGGTAATCGATTACCACAGTGTAAATTTTGAAAATTTAAGTTTTTCTAGACTAAAAGGAAGGGGTTTAACTTGATGGGTAGAACTCCTCATGGTACGTGGTTTGAACCACGCGTGGCTTATGTAAAGGGGTAGAACTTGGTAAGATATGAAACTAAGCTAATGGGTTTAAATGAGTTGAATAAAAAGAAAGAGTATAGGTGTTGTTAAGCTGAATGCTTCCGCGTATTGCATTTACAATTATGGTGTTGTTTTAATTGATTACGGAAAAGGTAATGGTTATAAAAAGGAATATGATAAAAAGAAAAAGTTTACCCGTAATTTAATTAACCCAATTACTGTGATTGTAACTGCGCTTAATATCATAATCAATGTTAACAATACCGGTACGTAACGGGCTGTTACAGGAGGAGTCTTGTGACGTAATTGTGGGTAAGTTTCAACACCTCTCATGGATTGATTTGAAGATTTATTTTTGAAATTGTTTATGAACCCTAAAGAGGGCTTGTTTGATTTGTGATGTTAGAGAGCTCAAATGGAAAATGTGTATTAGATGATAATGCCTTAGAATGATGTATTAAAGCTAGAAATGCCATGAAAAATTTTGGTGAAAAAAATGGATTTTAACTTAGTAAAATTTTTGGGTGTCAAGACTTTGAATTTTGAAAATGTGTTGGGAGTGTATTGGTGAGTTGTTGTTTGATTGTATGATGATATAATAGGATGATATGAGATGTGGAGTGGTTAAAATTGATGGAAATTCCTTGGATGTGAATTAGTGTGCAAATCGGCCTTTAGGCAAAAAGAGGTAAAATGATATTGTGTAAATTGCATGGATGATGTTTCATGCTTTAAATGGTAATTAGATGGGTTGTGTTGTGATTGTAAAGTGGAAGAATCAATAAAAAATAACGAGTGGTGTCGTTTGGCATAAAAGAGCCTAGAGTGAAAGATTTAGCAAACGATGCGTAAAAGACGTAAAACGGAGAAACGACGATTGAATTAGCCTTTTGGTAACCTAAGTAAGTGTAATAAAATGAGAAATAAAATTTAGAAAAATAAAACCCAATATAACACTGTTTTGGCCGAACCCTATAGGAGGGGAGATGAAATCTGACGTTTTCGCGTTTTGACGTATTTTGACTGAAACTGACGGCTATGCATGGTTGTATAGGTTGCCGTACGTGGATATAAACTTGGAACAGTGAAACAGTGGATTGTCCTTGGTCCTGGACCCAGTGGATTGAGGTAAGTGATGTGATTTACATATGTTATGTTGCAATTCATGAGTGGTTTAAAATTCTAAGTGTGTGGAATTGTCCTCTGTGTAGGCGTTCCCTGTGAATCAAGTTGCAAGTGGAGTTCTGCGGAGCTCAGTGGAAGGAAAAAGAAAGGTAACCTCTTGGTACTGGGGCTTGTTCCCCTTTTGTGTTCCACCTTGCTAGTTGATCGCAACGGTAGGAAGTGTGTATGAGTAGTGTAGAACAGCATGAGCATGCATATGCATTATCACAGTGGGTACTTATGTACCAGATCTCTAGCCAGTAGATATTTTTAGCCTTCGGGCAAGTTTTCTGGACTGCCACTGGATAGGTCTCCGAGAGGGAGTTCCAGTTGACCCAGGGTCGTGGTGTGTTATCCGGATAGGAGCACACTAGGTTATCTCGGGTGTATATGGTTGGAAGGGGTACCTTGGTGGGTTGTTCTATGAACACGCCAGGGATAGTACCCATAGGCGTATAACTGAGGACATGACGTGGTATTGGTAGCTACCATCCCGCATGTCGTAGTTGTTTCTGATATTTCCCCTCTTTCTCTAAATTCCTTGCTTTATCCCGTTTTATAACAGTGATGGTGTTTTATATTATTGATATACATTGAAGTGAACCATTGTGCGGAGTTTTCTCCAGAACCTCTTGGTTACTGAGATATATCCGTATATCTCACCCCGTCTCAGGGCATTTATTTCATGATGTACCAGTGGATATGGAGCAGCGAGCAAGAAGCCCGCATGATGATGAGTGGAGTAGTGATGCATATTTCGCTTCAGTGTATTATATTTGTCATTTTAGTTATGATTTCATTTGTTAAGTAAAGTTGTAATCTGTGTATTATTGTAAATTGAAGTTAAAGTGGAAGTGTAATTGTAGTTCAATATTGTAAATATACCATGGATGTATGCTTAGTATGATGGATGGGATTTAGGCCTATTTTAGGTTTATGATTATCCGTATGATGAATTATGCATGAAACTGAAAGTTGGTGATTGAAACTATAAAAGATTTGAAAGTGAACTGCTTATGTTTTAAGTGTAAATTGGATTGGGTTGTAAGTGCCCCAAGGCTTTGTTGGTCCTTGTGTGTGCCACCCATTGGATTTTGCTGGATTTCAGGTATAATGGTAGTGTTAAACAGCTTATGCAAAATTGGGGATTTTAGAAAATACAAAGGAAACTCTGGCGAATTTTATGTAGAATTGGCAGTTTTTGGGTGAACTTCGGGAGAGCGTATCTCTCTCCACAGTGGTCCGATTGGGACGTGCCATACGCTATTTTGAAGCTTAAGATGTCCCCTACGTTGTATCAATATCCTAGAATCATTGGTGTTGTGCGCAGCCCATGGTGGCTGATGGCACTGTCTTGGCCAGTACCAGTGGGCAGATTCGGGTCTGTGTTGGGAAATTAATTCCCACTTCGTTACTTGGTGAAATTAAGAATACGATATATCAAATCGAAGTTTGAGGTGTCTAGTATATGGTGTAAAAGTTTGAGAGACAGTGGCCTTGTGGTTAGGTGCTGAATATTCTGCGAAGATGGGAGGTTTTGGGCTGTTTTGGGGTTGGTGGACAATGTTGTTTGTTCAACTTCAAACGGCGATAACCGGAGCTCATGAGCTCGCAATCGAGTGTGTGATAGCTTGTTAGAAAGTTAATTGAATAAGGAAAAAGGATAACCTGGAGTCTAGGTTTGGATTTTTGTTTTGTGTTCGCAGAAAAATAAATTAGTGAATCTGGTTAAGTTGGTAAAAACGTAAAAGTGAGGAATTGGCTAAGTTGGTTTATGGGAACCCCTTAGTGTCTTATATGTAGTAACATAAAGTGTATAAATAGTTTAACTAAGTCTTCCGCTAGTATTTCAGTTACGATCACATATTTTTAATCGGAAAAAGTTTATTCGCATTTTTATAAATGAATCGCTTTGAATGTAACTGCGCTTAATATCATAATTAATGTTAACAGTACCGGTGTACAACGGGCTATTACATTTTATGGTATCAGAGCAGTTTTTTTAGGGAACTCTGATAATATATATAGATGTGTTATGTGCTGCATGGTTGTATGTAGATTCTTATCGATTACTTTATATGTAATTCCTTAGTGTGGGTCTGATCAACCCATTCCTTTGTGTTAGATGTGTGGTCATCGTAAGAAGCCTGCGTAGTAACCTTGAAGCACCGAATATGAGTATTTAGCCTGATGTTATGGCTGCAGTGGTAGGGCCCACCTCAGGTACCCACCATCATGTAATCGTGGTAGGGCCCACCTCAGGTACCAATACGTGGATTAACTGACCAACTATCCGGGTAAAGGTCTTTCCGGGTTCACTCAGTCGGGATCCCTGGCTCGTGATACCCGCGCATATAAACCTAGAACACTATTTATTTTATTTTTTTTACATGTGGTGGGTTCTATCACATGTTGATATTGCCTATTCGGCAGCATACAAAGACTCTCTTGTAAGTTGTGGCTCTCCCTATACGAGAGTCGATTAGTTTATAATTAATACGTTTTATAACCTGCATTGAATTAAAGTTGTAGCCTTCTGGGGAAAAAAATTACATTTTCTAATTTGAAATTTTAAATATTTTCTGTTTAATTTGATTTTTCTATATTGTACTTGAATTAATGATTCTTACTTTTATAATTATAATTATAATTACCTTAATTAAAATTCAAAAATACATTTTCAATGAACAAAAATACAAATTGAACTTAATATTCTTATTCTCAGCTTCAAGCACAATGCCTGCTCTTTATCTAGCATATATTTGATATAGCAGAAATATATATTTCTTTTTTTTTGGTACGGAGTATATATTTCTTTATTAAAAGTAAAAAAATGTGGGAATTAAGTGACAATAATTGAAACACCCCGATACCGGACTGGTGTGTTAACAACAAATATGGTATTAAGCGCAGTTACAATCACAGAAATTGAGATAATTAAATTACGGCAAACTTTTTTCCTTTTATTACTTTCTCGTTTTAAACAATTAACCAATCCCGTAACTAATCAAAACAACTCCGTAATTGTAAATGCAAAACTCGCGGAAGCATAAACTTACTGACATTCACTATCTTTCTTATTACCCAATTAATTTAAACTTATCTTTTGATTCTCATCTCTTACCATGTTATAGCTCTCTTCATAAGCTACGCGTGGTTTTAAACCGCGCACAATTCGGAGCTCTGCAGACCAAGTTATGCCATTTGTTTCAGTCTAGAAAAACCATTGTTTTTGAAAATTACACTGTGGTAATCGATTACCAGGGGGTGGTAATCGATTACCCAAAGTTCCAAAATGAGGCAGTAGCTCCATTTTGGCTCCCCTGTTCTCTGGTAATCGATTACCAAGCATTGGTAATCGATTACCAGGTTCACAGAAGCACAATTTTCGTCCCCTGTTGCATGGTAATCGATTACCAGAGGGTGGTAATCGATTACTAAGCAGCAAAAGTGATAGATGATAGCTTTTAAGGTACAAAATGAGTGGTGTAATCCATTCC
>JAVKPL010006437.1:0-26581 GCA_032173675.1 Gastrolobium villosum | reverse complement strand
AGAACCAAATGGATTGAGGATGGGGACAAAAACACAAGATTTTACCATATCACTACTATGATCAAGAGAGCTAGGAACAAGATTCTTGTCATAAAGAATGAAGCTGGTCACTGGATAAAAGAGGAAGAGAGCATAATAAGGCTATTTCTTGCGTTTTATACGGGTCTTTTCACTGAAGATCACATAGCTAGACCTTGGCATAATACTATAACTAAATGGCCTAATCTCTCTCAACAAGAAATGCGCATGTTGGAAGCTCCTATTAACCCCCAAGAAATACATCAAGCTTTCTTTAAAATGGGTCCTTTGAAGGCTCCTGGGCCGGATGGTTATCCAGCATTATTCTTCCAGAAAAATTGGGATGTCATTGGTAAGAAAACTGTGGCTTCTGTTATCCATCTTTGGCTTAATCCTGGGAATATCAAAGACATTAACAAAACCCTTTTAGTCCTGATTCCTAAAGTTCAAAATCCTGAAAGGGTTGCCCAGTTTAGACCGATTGCTCTATGTTCTGTGTTATATAAAGGGATTAGCAAGATCATTGTGAACAGGCTGAAGCCATTCCTTAAGAAGTTGGTATCTCCCCACCAAGTCAGCTTTGTGCCTAACCGTAATATTCAAGATAATAGCATCATTGTTCAGGAGATGATTCATACCATGAACAGGATGAGAGGGAAAAGAAGTTTTATGACTGTGAAAATTGACTTAGAAAAAGCTTATGACCGTATTTCTTGGGATTTCATTCAAAGAGTTCTTGAGGAAATCGGTATTCCTTCTAAGTTGATCTCCTTAATCATGGCCTGCATTACTTCCTCTGAATTTGAGCTTCTCTGGAATGGGGCTAAAGCTGGAGCCATTCTTCCTACTAGAGGTCTAAGACAAGGTGACCCCATTTCACCTTATATCTTTGTTTTATTTATGGAGAAACTCTCCCACCTTATTGCTGATGCAGTAGAAAATAAAAGTTGGATACCCTTGAAAGCTGGAAAGGGTGGACCAAGGATTTCTCACTTGCTTTTTGCAGATGATTTAATGTTGTTTGCGGAAGCTTCAGAAACCCAAATTACCAAAATCATGGAGATCCTGAATTTGTTTGGTGATGTTTCTGGACAAAAAGTAAACAAAGATAAGACCAGTATTTTCTTTTCAAGGAATATTGATGAGGGTCTATCCAGGAAAATAACAAGCATCTGTGGCTTTGCTCCTACTAAAAACCTTGGGAGGTACCTGGGTTCGATGATGAAGCAGGACAGAGCTAGCAAGAGCCTTTATAGTGAAGTCGTGGACAGAATTCACAAAAGGCTGAATGGGTGGTCTAAGCAGAATCTCTCTATGGCTGGTAGAGTTGTCCTAGCCAAATCAGTCATTTCCTCTATCCCTATGTTCCACATGCAAAATAACATCATTCCTCTGGGGATCTGTGATGAAATTGAAAAAATCCAAAGACGATTCATTTGGGGTGGTATTAAAGAAAAAAGGTCAGCCCATCTGGTTTCTTGGGAGAAATTGTGCAAGCCTAAGTGCTTGGGGGGCCTTGGTATCATTAATTTAAGGAAGCCGAATGAAGCTTTCTTAATGAAAATGGCTTGGTCTATTATTCATGATCCTCACCAGCTCTGGTCTCGGGTTCTCCTTGCTAAATATGGGAGGAAGGTGGAATTGCATGGTAATTGCATCAGTAAGGCTTATGATTCAAGACTTTGGAAGAATCTCTCTAAAATCTGGCCTGTACTTCTGGACAACTTGAAGTGGAACATTGGTGATGGTAAAAACACCAATTTTTGGCTAGATGATTGGCTTGGAGATATTCCTAAGCTGCTAAATGTTGCAGTCATGGAACCCCATCCTCTGCTCATTGCTGATACTGTGGCTGACTGTATTGACAAAAACTCAAACAATTGGAACTTCACCTTTCTTCATCAGTTCTTTGAACAACATGTGGTTAATTTGATAGCAGTCATTCCCCCTCCCACTACTTCAGCTGGGTGTGATGTGCTTACTTGGAAGGATCTGAACCCATCGATCTCTTTGGTTAAAAAGGCTTATACAAGCCTGATGAAATTTGATGCTTTATCTCCAAACTTTCACTGGGAGATTATTTGGAAATGGAAAGGCCCTGAAAAATATAAATTTCTGATCTGGAAGCTTGCTCATGGAAGGATTCTGACCAACCAATTAGTTTCCAAGTGGGGAAATACTTCTGACAGGTGCAAACTCTGCCCTGATAAGGTAGAAACCATTCTCCATGTCTTTAGAGATTGCCCCCGTGCCTCTAAATTCTGGAATTGCTCTTTGTTCACTACTCAGCCTCCTTTGTTCTTTACTGAACAGACTTTGCACATCTGGCTTGATAATTGCTTATTATTTTCTGATGTGAGACAGCCTAATTGGAGAGATTATTTCTTTATATCTTGTTGGTATATTTGGCTGTGGAGAAATAAAGATTGCCATGAACAAGATTTCAAGAGGCCTGATAATGTGACTGGTGAGATTCAAAGAAATTGGGTGGTTTTGTCTAATGCTAAACAGGTGCTCAGCCCAACCTCCAGATCCTTTAGCATCAGGACTCCCACTCATTGGATTCGGCCAGAGGTGAATTGGCTTAAATTAAATGTTGATGGAGCCGTTTCTTCTAAGAGAGCAGCTTGTGGAGGTCTCTTGAGAAACAAGGATGGTGTTTGGGTTGGTGGCTTTCAATCTTTCCTTGGTTCTTGCTCTCCTCTCCATGCTGAGCTGTGGGCTATTCTCCATGGTCTCGATCTAGCTTGGCAGCTAGGTACTCCTAAAGTGATTGTTGAGAGTGACTCCTCTCAAGCAATCAACTTGTTTTCCTCTAATGGGAAAGATGCTCGACAACTGCCCCTGGTAGTTAGGATTCGAGCTTTTATGGAAAGAAATTGGATGACTGCTCTTTCTTTCACAAACAGAGAAGCTAATAGCTGTGCTGATTGGCTAGCAAAGGATGCTCTTTCCAAGCACCTTGGTGTCTACCTTCTTTTGAATCAACCGTCTGAGCTGCAAAATCTGTTGGAGAAAGATGTCCAGACCCCTGCTGGCCAACCATCTGTGTGGAATCCTGACTAAGACTTTTGTGTTGCTTCTTTGTGTTTTTCTTTTCTGCTTTTTGTTTTGTTCTTTTTTGGTTCTGTTTCTGTTTTGCTTTTTGTTGGGGCTTTGCCCCTTTTCTGTACCAAAAAAAAAAAAAAAACACAATATTTTGCTTTGTAAGATGCATAACCAATATAATATTAAAGTTTTTGGCATAAAGCCTATACAAGGCAATAAACAACAGATTGTTGGGCAATCATGGAAGCCAATGGCACAGAGAATTATCATTAATCGCACAATTCATCACAATAATTAGCTCACATCATTTCTCAACTCAAAATTTTAAAAGTGTTAGGTTTATGTGTTTACACTTATATAATTCTCACTTAATTCATTTCTAATCATATACAACTTCACTAACACTTAGATCCCAATTAGGAGTGATAAACGAATCAGAGGCCTTCCAGATGCCTTTGTTTCGACTCATGAAGACCTGAGCTTACATGCCTAAAATTGGTTGTTGGAACCAAGCTTGGACCTATATAAAAGCTCGTTTAATAAAAAGGCTTTGGGTTTCAATTTAAAAGCTCGGCCTTAGGGCCTCTCAGGCTGACCTAGTATATTAATTTTTATATTTTTTATACTACTTATAATAGTGCTCTCTCTCTCCTCATTCCATTTCACCCAAATTTTATTAGTTAAATAGACTTTTTGAATGATTTTGTTTTATAGTTGTTTTGATATAAATTGAATTTATGATATTTATGGAATTACTAGTATGGTTGATTGTACATTCTTTTTGGATAATTGTTGTCGTCTTATTTTTTTTAAACAGACTAATAGGCTAAATCAAACTTTCATTTTTTGTAAATAAGTCAAGTCACATGCCGATAATTATATTCATAACATATAACAGGCTTGATCAGACTGATTTATTCTTTTAACACCCCTAATCCCAGTACATATTAGTGCCTCTTTTAGGGAGGGAATACGGAATGCTCATTAGAACTACAACCGATATTATTTCTTATGATTCTAAGCTTACAATAGCGAAGCGGGATATAATTTTAGCCCATGCCAAAAAAAACTCAGTTAGGTAAAACAACCCTGTAAGTACCAATGTTGTATTATTTTTGAAAACCCGGCCAAATGTTTAAAGAAAATCTGTACCATTTTTAAAAATCAACCAATGCCAAGGCCCCGACTGATCTCAATGCTGGCTCCCCCACTGCTAAGCTATTTGGGTATCTGGAGTCATTCATCCACGTGAACTCATAGATTTAGCCTCCGAAACATAAAAGTATATTTTAAAAGAAAACAAAACCATTTTTGTTTTCATTTTTCATTCTGCATGCACGCATCTCAATTGGAAAAAAATATCAAATGGTTTTCACCATATATATATCAAATGGAGCACAAGTAGCAACCAATAATTACTCAAATATCTTTATTATGACATGACCCAAATCTCTTTGTTGAATTTGGACTAACCAGCTAACTGCAGACTGTCTTTTATTTTCTATTTTAGATTCCGAAAAGATATAGGTACTACTCCTACTGATTGCATTTACAGAACATATGATGCTTCAGAAAATCATGCATTTGCATGATAAAGACAAAATAAATAAATATATTCATTAGCAGTGACTTGTTGATTTGTAGCATAAGCATTAAGCAGAAACTAGATATAATTCCTAATAATATAGGGTGATGTTTATCTCATTTTACATGAGATAAACAACTCTCCTACACACACAAAAAGAGGTTGGGTCCCACCAATCTTTTTTCTCTCTCCTCTCACATGTGGGTCTCACTTATACTTTTATTTCTACAACATGAGGTATCTTTTTTCCTATAACATAAGAAAAATATATCTCAATAATATAATAGCTTCAATAAAAATATCTAGGTAGGAAGAAATCATTAACCATTGTACTCACTCGCGTATTGAGAAATTGAGAATGTCAGACAATGAATTCCATCCAAGAGATGACTAGAGCTCCACGTATCTGTTCACCTACTTCCCCTCACTTGACATCCATGAGAACACCACAAATATCCCTACCACTTTCTCAGAAGACACCTTCCTTCCGTAATAAAATAAATTTGGATCCTCAGTGTTACTTTACTTAATGACATATGATCATAAGAGAGAAAATACAAAAGCAAGATTAATAGATCTTACACAAATAATGATGGATCCTACTATAATTGCTTTTGTGTTCTTATCTTTCGTTACATTTTCAAGCTAGCAGTAATATGAGAAAACCCAAATCTCGATAAAATATACCACCAACTCCCCACATTTTCCCACCTGCAAATAAACCGCATAACTTTAGCATTTAACTTTCACAGAACAACAAGATAAAGCTCGAAACTCTACATCAGAGGAGAAGGGTAAGAGGCAAAATAAATGGGCAGACAGAGAATTTCAGTTTCTTTTTCATTGCCGCTTTATATTTGTATATATGTGGAGCGAGCTGGTTTATGATTTTGCTACTGCCACAATATCATTTTATATGAGTGGCGGCATCCAAAGCTCTTGAAATGGGAATTGGGATGCACAGAGTCAAAAAAACAAAACCTTGATAGGATAGCAGATGATTAATTGGAAACGATGATGCTGCATCTTGTCCTTATCTTGTTTTCTTTTTTTGGTAAGCGCATGCTTATCCTTATCTTGCAGAATAACTTGGTACAGACCATACTAGGTCCATTCGATTGGTGGCTGTTCCATGGAAGGTTTAGCCTTAAATCTTAATCATTTGATGGAAAGGGACAAATAGGATTGAATCATGTTATACATGTAATGAATTTAACTTCAAATTTTATTGAAAGTAACATCACTTTTCTATATAGTGTGAGTCCTTTTAAAGGACACAAGGTTGTATCCTTCTAACCGTTATAACTATGTACCACGGATAGTACATAGATATAATATTAAAGTTGTACTTTTTTTTACTTTCCATAGGTAAATAGCTCCTGAAAAGAGCAAAAAGAAGTACAACTTTAATATTATAACTATGTACTACCCGTAGTACATAGTTATAATTGTCAAAAGGATATATCCTTGTGTCCTTTAAAAGGACAAAACTTTTTCCTTTTCTATATTATTTATATAGTTATAACTGTCAAAAGGACATAACCTTGTGTTCTTTAAAAGGATAAAACTTTTTCCCTTTCTATAATATTTACAAGCATTTCAATCATAGCCGCTGGTTCATTCATATCTCTAACAGATCAGAACTGGTCTGCAGATCAAGAAAAAAACTGACAAATTATTATAATTTTCTTACTCAAACATTAGGCTTCCATCAGGAATGAGCTTCAGACAATTTGATTTCCATTAAATAAACAATGCCTGTCTATCATACACTTTTGGAAAATTCACTATATTAACTAATTCGTTTTCCCCATTCAATTTCATTTGAATCATAATCTCCCTTACTAACTGATCTCGAGCAGAACTTTCTGAAGCGCTTCTGCTGCCAGAGGGATGTGTAAGCAATCTTGACCATCAGAATGCCTCTTGATCTTGACCAGCTCATGGTCTTTAAATTCGGTCAAATGAGAATTCAGTGTAACCTGACTGCTAGCAAGGAAACGTTCTCGACAGGCTGAGTAGAGATCACTGATTGGCATTCCTGAAAATTAAAGGAAAACGTTTAACAAACCATGCATATGAAAAGGACAACTTATCCAAGTAATATGATAGAAACTCGCCTTCTTCAGGATCAGAGAGTTGATGTTCAGCAAGAACTTTGAATACACTCTGGGCATTGGGTGTCAAACTTTGCAAAACTATCGCAGCTGTTTTGACACTTTGGCTGGCGCCTCCATGTGCTAGAATCAGAGGATAAAACATGCCTTCCATCTTATAAGGAGAAAACGTAGGAACATGATACCAGCACCAATTGAACTGTGTCTGAGCCATCTTCTTGTCCCAAACTGCCAACAAAAGACAAAATTGTTAAGCAATAGACAAAAGCTACAAAAAAAACCTTTCCCACAGTCAAGCATCATTCATTTTTTTTCCCTACAGCAATAACAACAAATAGCCATTTCCCACTAGGTGGGGTCAGCTACATGAATTGTACAACACCATAGGTCCTACTCCTACTTTCTCTCTAATACATTCATGGTCTGATCTAATCTATTCATTTGTTTCCCAATAAAAAACTTTAAAACAGAAGTACAAATAATGAATATATTAGCAATTTAACTCTCAAGACCAAGAAAAGTTTTGGTTCTTCAATTTTCTGAAAGGGTGATACCACTTAGTCCTATTGTCCAGTTTAACAGAGATAAGAACATAAGACTAGAGCCGCGAACTCTAATAATGTGCAGCACAAATCAAACAAAGATTAAATAAAATTTCGTTTTACAAAGGCATTTATACTTTTTTATTGTAAATAAAAGTACCATAAAAGTAATTGATTTCATATAAATTAATTATACATTGTACCATTCAAGCTTCTATTCAGTCACTAAAAATGAATATAAGTAAACATAAGTTCAAGGCAGATCCAAAGTTGATATATGAAAATCTTAACTCTACTTACAACTTTCAAGTAATGATATATTCTGCACAAGATAATGTAACAGTATTAACTAAACTTACACAGAGGAGCATTAACATGGTCAATAGAGGCAACAATACGAATATGGGTACAAGCAGCTAGTCGAGCAAGATATTGTTGGGTTTCAGAGTCCCTTAATCCCGGTCCATCAATATTGTGAATGACAACACAAACAAAGCAATCTCTGTCCTCTACTTCCGCTTCATCCAAAAATTTAAGAAGATCCTCCATGGACTGAGAATTGAATGGCTGCTGCGGATTCGCCCTTCGTTTAGTTTTCACTTGATCACACAGCACTTCAGCTAAAGCTATCACAACCTATATTAAAATAAAACGGACTGAATCCTCTCATGTACATGGGTGAAATGAATGGTGATAAGGGATGAGAGAAAAAAAATATAAGGATGGGAAGTTACACAATCATCACCGTTGATTTAATTATTAATGGTTAAGATCCTCCCACATGACATGATCATGTTAAATTACATTGAGAGAATCCATTTCCAAATAAAACATTGCATTAGTGATTTATCAAAAGGAGGACAAGCTTAGAGCACAGCACACTCACTTGTCTCCTTTCTCGCCTTTCCTTTTTACTACGAAAGAGCTATAATTAATTACATGCATCTTTAAAATCCAAAATGTGAAGGGGAAAACAAAAACAAACCTGTTTTAAGTTAATGGCCTGAAGATATCCATTAATAACAACTACAGAATATTCAGCCAATGCCGTTGAAGCAAAATCTTCAAGCACAACCTTCTTAGACCCAAATCCATACATTAAAAGACCGAAACCACATCTGGTTCATTGATGTAACCCAAAAAAAAAATTATAATTAAAATTAAAATGTATATCTTAAAAAAAATACTTTTAAAAAAAAAATGTTATCCTAAGGAACCTTAGCGAGAGAAGCCATTCAGGATATCTAGTTTTGTAGGAATTGATTAAGTGGGTGATCTCGTTCTCATGCTTGGGTTGAATGTGCAATGTGGCTTCCCTCAGTTCCTAGTCATATAGGAAATGAATCAGGTTAAAGTAGAATCAACAATCGAGAGAAAAACTAGGAAATTACGTTTACAAATTGATACCTGTTCATCAACAACGTTGATGTCTGTAAGCTTGTGTGTTGATTTCTTCGCCGAGGAGGGAAGTTCCTTCGCCAGAAAATAATTTCTTGAGAATTCGAATTCCTCCTCTTCCTCCTCCTCATCCTCCTCCCGATTGCCATTGATGTTCATCGTTCAATTAACGAGGAGAAGTAAACAACATGGAAACGAAAATTTTATGATGCACTCTTCTCTCTGCAGTTGTGCCCTATACCATTTTCCCGCCATTTCTCATCTGATTTGGGATATCCGACCACAGGGGCCGGGTCGGGTTTTTCAGAATGAATAAGGTTTCACAATAGGGTTTTTTTTTTTTTCTCCAAAACTATTATGCCGTGGAAGCGGTGTTATTAAACCCGGCCCGGGCATTGATCCGGTCGGGGTACTGGGTTATTGGGTTACTAGTCGGACCGGTGGATCACTAGTCGGACCGGTTGACCCGGATATATATAGATATATAAAAATATATTTAAATATAAACATATAAATTCAATTATATTTTCCATTTTTAAAATGAATTAAACGAGGTTCATTAAATAAGCTCAAAAAACATGAAGCATAAATAAATAAAAATGTATACTATTTCTATGTCAATTTAAATTTCAACTCAAAATCCCTGTAAACATACCTCTTAATGACATTGAACTCATATTTTTCAAATTCAGTTACATTAAAAATGACATATGTCATAATCTCTTAATTTATTATTTCGCAAATTGGTTCAATATTGGAAGCTGAAATTGGAGGTCATTGTAGAAAAATATATTAGCAAATAAAATTACAAAAAAAAAATTAAAATGAGTTATACATTTTTTTGACAAGATGAAATAATTTTGGTTATTTTTTTTTTTAAATGCATAACCCGGTCGGGTCACTGGGTCACCGATTTTGACCGGGTTTTGACCGGGTCAATGCATGAGCGATCCAATGCTTGACCCGGACTGGTCAGATGACCGGGTCGGGCCGGGTTTTACAACACTGCTTGGGAGATTACTGAATCTTTTATATTTATATATTGCAAGAAAATGTAAAAACTAGACAGATGGTAAAATAATCTGAACACATCTTAAGTTGAATTAGATTTTTTTTAATGAAGTTGATTTTATTTTAATTGAATGGAATATAATAAAGGAGTGGGAAATTATAACAACCAATTAAAACTAATATCAATCGATTTTATTGTTAAATCGATTATATTGATCCCCAACACTTCCAACAATAATTGACATAGCTGATCTTTAAAATTTTCTTTTTTATGAATGATATGTAAATCTCATTTGATATCCTCATTTAACATTTAAGATTTATTATTTTCTCTAACCCCACATACTTTCCCTTATCTAAACTTTATTATAAAAAACACGGGACAAGATATATTTATAAACTTTTTTGTTTACAAACTACACTATGTTCTCCCGAAAGAACATAGTGTAATTTGTAATAAAAATTCAAAAAAATTTATAAACGGATCCTTCCTCAAAAAACACCCAATGACTTTTCACGTGTTTTGTACTTCAATGTTATCAAACTCACTTCGAACTTTCTAGGTCAACTTTAAATCCAGTGAACTAGTGATTTATTCAGTCCAAGTCAATCAATGGACCCATTATGTATCAGACTTGGAGAAAAATCGATTTGAGCCGGTTAAGTTTTATTAAAACCAGTGACTCAGTCAGGTTGCTAAAAAATCGACGGATTATGCATTTGTTTTAGAAAATACAAAAAACAAAGTGAAGTTATTTTGTTCAAAACTTCAAAAAATTAGAATTCCTCCCAAACGAAACCCCATACTTGTAATCGCCAATTCTATCACTTGCTACAACATTTCCTTTTTTCAATCACTGATTCTCATCTTCTTTTTATTCCATAAGGCCATTAACTCTAAGATTGAGTCTCTCCACCCTACTACCTTTCCAATCACAATAATGCCTCTTTAGTCCTATCATTATTTAAACATTGTCACTCTCTTCGTACTGTTTACAAGCATCACTTCAACGTCGAGGAGTAGGTGTATTCATTGTTTTTTAATTTTTTTTTAATTTTTTTCTTTGTATTTATATAAAAAAAAAACTTCAAATTTCATTTTAAAAATAAAGTCCTTAATAACTTTTTTTAGTGTCTTATCTTAAATCATAGAAAACCTAGGTGTGAGTTTTTAATAAAATATTCATTTTAAAATCTTTAAATTTTCATTTGTCGATTTGTCTAGTCAAGATAATCATACTAGAATTTACATGCATTCGCATTAGTGTATTAGCTGTCTTGAATTGAAACTGATATACAACTTCTGTATTAGTTGTCTTGAATTGAAACTGTTGTGGACTGGACCAAGGCCCCAATTAATACGCGGCCTAACCCAAGTAAACCTAAAGGTAGACACTATATAAAGAAGGTAAAAACTACAGGTAAGACACACACAAAAAACCCTACTCATTTCAATGACACATACACACACCCCAAAGGCAAAAGCCATCGTACTGTGTCAGTGATTCGTGATCCCACTAGATACCTAATTCATAGGTATCCATAGAGAAACACTTAAATCCTAGATCAATCATCCAATTCCGGTTGGACACATCTGCCACAGGCAGGACATTGGCGCCGTTTGTGGGAATCGAACCTCACTTTCCCAAAAACAAAAAAAGGGGGGAGATGGTAAGGACCACAAGAAGTGGTTTTCATCAACCTTTGATGTCGAATCCTGGGAATGAACAGGAAGTAGTGGACCGGGATCATCAGGCACCACCGATCCACCAGGATAATCAAATACCACCAATCCCAGATCCAGACGTCGTGCATGTTAGTGAAGTGCACTCTGATTCAGCATCAACTCCGGCGGTCAATCCAGACGCACCGTACGTACAAGGGTTGCAGCCCATTGAAGATCCCGATCCGCGAGGTCCGAACCTGGCAATGGACGCTCTGCTTCGAAGGATGGAAGAATGGGAGCGCCGAAATGAGCTACAACGACAGGTGGATGCAGGGCAGATCCGAGAATTGGAGGCTCGGATACGGCAAATGACCAATCCATATCCTGTACGAGCTGTCATGCGGGTTGTTGCAGATCTACGAAACTCGGGTCCTGCACCAGCAATTATTGCTCCGAGATCTAACCAACTTGCACCGCGCCGTGAAGGTCATGGTAACCCGGACCATGATCAGCCACCTCGACATGAAGACATGCAGGGTATGCCGGAAAAAATCCGCGTGGCTGAGATACCTCATCCCCGGCATCTCACATCCGGGGTCAGAAACTCGGATGATGTTGCAGGCGTATATCGGCGAAAGTACAATAGGGGGTTGTACAATGATATCTGTAACAGCCCGTGTTAACCCGGATTGTTAACACACTATCGTATTAAGCCACGCTTAATTTAAAATGCGGAATAACTTTTTCTTTAATTCAATTATGACGTCATTAACTTAACCAACCTGATTACTTAATCATTTTCATAAAAATACTGCCTGTATGTAAATTGCAAGACATCTAACAGAATACCTCGTACATAAATATAATGTGAGTATCTAAAGCCACAGGTCTACACAAGTAGCCTGGGTCAAAATCCTGATACTTTAATTACAACATTAAACCGAAAGGACAATAACACAATCATGTGGCATGGACAAACCCCATGCTCACCAAATAAGGCAACATAGCCCAATATCAGTCTCAACATAAACTTAGCAGAAAACATAAACAACAGTCGGAAAACATAACAGTCAATCCAGCAAGACAGCATATCATAATATCAGCTCAGCTCTGGCCTCCTGCCACCCGAGCCCTCAACATTACCTGATCCTGAAATAAGCGTCCCCAAACGTGGGGTGAGATCTCTAACAAGAAATCTCAGTAAGACAAGGGGTCCTCAAGGAGTCTCCACCCCAAGCTCACTTACATGTGTAATATAAGTTCCAAAAACAGTATTACAGTATAAGTTCTAAAATCATGCGATGCAGCAATTAATCATGTCATGTGTGCTTTCAAATCTACTGGCCAGAGAAATGTAGGAATACGTCTATGCCTACATGAGTACATGGATACTACCTGCACCTCACCCACATGCTTCTCCATCTTGTATGTACTACATACTCAGGATTGCCGTCTAGGTGGACACCACATGCATCATAAAAAGCTCATTGCATATAAATAGCTCAACAGCATTTCCAAAATAATCAAAGCATGTAACACAGCATGCATAAACCCATCCCCATGGGACATGGTGGAACATCAAAATGGCTAAACCGAGGACACGAAAGCTTACCTTGCAAGCTAGCTATCCCAGCCAAGAGTCCAACCACTCACAAGTCCACAAACAGCAGTATCACAATCTGATATGGACCAATAATACATTAATATTCATGCATCACAAGCATACAACTTAAAGACTACGCCTTTCCTTTACGTTTTACGTCTTAAGGCTTCCAACAAAGCCATAAGCCCTTAATCATATGATTCTGACTTAGTCCATTTATTACAGAAGTTCCACTTCCTTAAACTAGGGTCCACACACACCCAATAGCTTACTGTTCATACAGTACAGCTACTGTCTGCGCAGAACCCAGGATATCCGGATATCAGAAGGGGCATATCCGGATATGCCATATCCGGATATCACACTGGACATATCCGGATATGTCATATCCGGATACCCAGATCCCATATCCGGATATCAATATCCGGATACCATATCCGGATACTGATATCCGGATATCTGTTCGACAAATATCCGGATATCTCACGACAGAATGCAGTTTCTGCATTTCGTGAATATCCATCCCAAAGATCCAACTTTTAACACATGTACACGTTAAAGCATGCATCTTTAAGCATATACAAGTTCATTTAGGTGTTGGTTACTTCATTTTAACTTTTTACATGCCAAGACACCAACTTTAAGCAAGATAAACTCATGATCATGGTGAGGTAACTTACCAAAGCTCAAAACAGAGGCAAGTTGTTCTCTTGGAGCTCTCCCAAGGTTCCTCAAACTCAGCCTAAGTAGGAGCACGAAAATGGCACTTCAAGATGGGTTCTTGCACCACAAGAAGGCACTTTGAAGCTCACAATGACTACCACAAGGTAGCCATCACTAAAGCTCCAAACTCATGCTCACTAACTACACACACACAGCTTTCTCAACTCAGAATGAGACCAACAATGAAGTCTCAAGGCTCACTCTCACCCTTACAAGTGTTTAAACAAGCATGAAAGGTGATAATCTAGGCCAAAAGAAGAAGAAGAAGAGCAAAGGAAGCTCAAAGGGTGAAGGAGAGTCAATGGAACAGTGTTTTCCACTCTCAGCTGCAGCCTCCACGTTTGGTGTGTGTTCCTAGGGTTTTGTGCCCTCATAATGTGTCTATTTATAGGCACAAGCCACTAATCGCACAGTATTAGCCTTAATCGCAAAGTAAAAGATCTTGATCTCAAACTTCGGATTCTAGACCTAGACATTTTTCTAAGATTTGTCATATTTTTATTTTATTTTTCGGAGCACCTTTCCAGTACGCGCTTTTCCATAGCCAGTATCAGTTCTGGCATCAGATTACGTCATTTTGACTTGAAACTTGTTTTACAAGTCCTACATAATATTCTAGTAATTATCATGCATTCGTTATAATTTTCCGGGATACTTTTCCGGTACGCATTTATACCGAGTAGCAGAACCGGTATCTGCGCTTTTCTTCCGAAAAGCGACTTTCAGCATTTTTACTCACTCAATATAATTATCTAAGCCCATTAATAATTATTAGGGTCAATTATGGAATTATTTCCTAATTATCATAATTAATTTACTAATTACCTTAATTAACGGTGCGGGTTCTTACATTCACCCCACCTTTTTAAGGATTTTGTCCTCAAAATCAGAAAATACCTGTCTCGAAAGTCGGGATACTGTCGGAGAAGCTCATCCTCTCGCTCCCAGGTACACTCCTCAGGAGTTCTTCCTGACCATTGCACTTTGACCATCGGAATGATCTTGCTCCTCAACTGCTTCTCGCCACGATCGAGAATCTTGAGTGGTCCGACGGGAGTCTTTAGGTTCTCCCAAACCTCCACATCATCCGGCTGCACCACGTGCGAAGGATCTGCTATGTACTTTCGAAGCTGAGACACGTGAAACACGTCGTGGATGTTGGCTAGGTTCGGAGGTAAGGCGAGTCGATAGGCAACTGGTCCTACTCTACCAAGGATCTGGTAGGGCCCAATGAATCGCGGGCTCAACTTCCTCACGCCGAGTGCCCGTCCAACACCGGTGACAGGTGAAAGTTTCACAAACACGTGCTCACCCTCACTGAACTCCAGTGGTCGATGCTTGACATCATAGTAGCTTTTCTGGCGATTCTGCGCCTGCTTCAACTTTTCCCTGATCATCTGGATCTGAAGGGTAGTATCTTGGACAAAGTCCAAGCCAAACAGCTCTTTATCTCCAACCTCAGACCAGCAAGTAGGAGTCCGACACCTCCTACCATACAGCGCCTCGTAGGGTGCCATGCCCAGACTAGCATGAAAACTGTTGTTGTACGAGAATTCAACCAACGGAAGGTACCTATCCCATGCTGATCCTTGCTCCAACGTGCAAGCTCTCAACATGTCCTCCAATGTCTGGATGGTCCGCTCAGTCTGTCCGTCAGTCTGAGGGTGATAGGCGGTACTCAATCTCAACTGCGTACCAAAAGCCTCCTGCAGCGCCTCCCAGAACCGAGATGTGAACTTCGGGTCCCTATCACTGATGATACTCTCGGGCACCCCGTGAAGCCTCACAATCTCGCGGACATAAAGCTTGGCCAACTGCTCTGTAGTGAAGCTCACCTTCACTGGAAGAAAGTGGGCAGACTTGGTTAATCTGTCCACTATGACCCAGATAGAGTCATAACCAGCCTGAGTTTTAGGCAATCCCACCACGAAGTCCATGGAAATGCTCTCCCACTTCCATTGTGGAATCTCCAGAGGTTGAAGTTTACCAGACGGTTTCTGGTGCTCGATCTTTACTTTCTGACAAATAAGGCACTTGGACACGTAGACCGCTATGTCCTTCTTCATGCCCGGCCACCACAAATTCCTCTTTAGGTCCTGGTACATTTTTGTGGCACCAGGGTGAATAGTAAACCGGCCCTTATGAGCCTCTGCCATAACCTCTTCAGTCAAAGGCCCTCGAGGAATAACAATCCTCTTCTGGAACAGCAGCAATCCGTCCTCATTCCAAGACACACCGTCCTGGTTCTTCACATAGTCAAGGCACTCTCTTTGCACTTGCGCCTCTTTGATCTTTTCCATCAGTTCATTAATCACTTCTGCTGTTTCCATCTCAAGCAGTGCACCCCCAAACAAGGAGTTTACTCTCAAGTCTCTGAACTTCTCGATCATCTCGTAGTCGTTCATCATTAAGCTGGATAAGCTCACGGATTTCCGACTCAAAGCATCGGCCACCACATTGGCCTTGCCGGGATGGTACCTCAACTCAAAGTCGTAGTCCTTCAAGAACTCCATCCATCTTCGTTGTCTCATGTTCAACTCCTTCTGGTCAAACAGATACTTCAGGCTCTTGTGATCACTGAATACAGCAAACTTCATGCCAAACAAGTAATGCCTCCAAATCTTGAAAGCAAAAACAATGGCTGCCAACTCCAAGTCGTGAGTCGGGTAGTTCTCCTCATGAGGTTTCAACTGTCTTGAAGCGTAAGCAACCGTTTTCCCTTTCTGCATCAGCACACAGCCCAGTCCTTTACCAGAAGCATCGCAGTATAACTCAAATTGTTCCGCAGGATCAGGAAGAACTAACACTGGAGCAGTAGTCAGTCTCTCCTTCAACTCCTGGAAACACTCCTCACACTCATGTGTCCACACGAATGGAGTCTCCTTTCGGGTAAGGCGAGTCATTGGTAGCACCATCTTGGAGAATCTCTCTATGAACCTCCGATAGTAGCCTGCCAAACCCAAGAAGCTTCTCACTTCTGTAACCGTCTTGGGCCTCTCCCAGTCCATCACGGCCTCAATCTTGTTAGGATCAACAGCAACTCCATTAGCAGAAATTACATGACCCAGAAATTTCACCGCCTTGAGCCAGAACTCACATTTCGACGGCTCCGCATAGAGCTTTTTCTCTTTTAGCACTTGCAACACAATCTTCAAGTGCTCAGTATGCTCCTCCTCCGTCTTGGAGTAAATCAGGATATCGTCAATGAAGACGATCACGAACTGATCCAGGTACGGCTGGAAGATCCTGTTCATGTAGTCCATGAACACTGCGGGTGCATTGGTGAGTCCAAACGGGATCACCAAGTACTCGTAGTGCCCGTACCTCGAGCGAAACGCTGTCTTTGGGACATCCTCCGGCTTAACCCGTATCTGATGATAACCGGACCGGAGATCAATCTTGGAATACACACAAGCACCCCTGAGCTGATCCAGCAAATCATCAATGCGTGGAAGAGGGTACTTGTTCTTGATTGTCACCTTGTTCAACTGTCTGTAGTCGGTGCACAACCGCATGGTCCCATCTTTCTTTTTAACAAAAATGACCGGTGCTCCCCAGGGAGACACACTCGGCCGAATAAAGTCTTTCGCTGAAAGCTCCTCGATATGCTTCTTCAGCTCCGCCAACTCTGGTGGCGACATCCGGTATAGAGCCAACGAGATAGGCCCCACACCAGGCAATAAGTCAATGGAGAACTCTATCTCCCTCTGCGGTGGAAACTCAGGAATCTCCTCAGGAAACACCTCGAGGAACTCCTTCACCACAGGAATGCCAGTGAGATCCTCCTGTGTCCCACTCACCAAACCTCCCAACATGACATAGCCAAATGCCCCTGCTCTCAAGGCCCTCCTCGCCTGCAGGACTGAAATGAACGGTGAGGAACTGGCTGTGGACCCACCCGGAGACATCACCACTTTCTTGGCACAGCAATCAATCATTGCACAGTTTCTAGACAACCAATCCATGCCCAAAATAATCTGAAGGTTGGCCATCGGTAATCCTATCAGATCTACCGAGAAGTCACGGCCATCCCACTGAAACGCTACATCGCGATGAACAGTGGAGGTCAAACATTTTTCTCTGGTGGCGGTGGTAACCCGCATCGGTGGAGAAAGCACATCACTGGGCAACTCAAGCCCCACAGCAATAGGGGTAGCAACAAAAGAGTGCGTTGCCCCGGAATCAAACAATACATCAATAGTTGATCCACCAATGGTAACAGTACCTCTGACCAGGTTCGGAGCTCTGTCCGACTGCTGACGATCCAACGTATACACACGCCCCGTGGTAGGTGGCACTGCTGGTGTCCCAGTAGGAACCATCTGCAACGTCACAGCCTGCACTGCCGCAACTCTCGCCGTCGGGCAGTCTCTAGAGTAGTGGCCCTCCTTGCCACACTGGAAACATATCAGCTGACCGGTAGAGCACGGCCCAAAGTGCGACTTCCCGCATCCCGAACATCTGGGGGCAGGAGGTCTAGCGGCGTTCCCCGGAGCAGCAGTCTTTCTGAACTGATTTGGCGCTTGCTTAGCCGCCAACGGTTTGCCCTTGCCCTTGTTCGCAAAATTCTTGTTCTTCCAGGGAGTAGAACCACCAGCGCTCTGCGGCACCTCAACCTTGGCCCTCTTGAAGTCTCTCGAAGCAGAACCAGCGAGATGTCCAGCAATATCCTCATTAAGTCCCCTCCGGAACTTGGCCGCCAGAAAAATGGGAGTCGGTCTCGCCATGCGGAAATGAGAGAACTTGACCAGTTCATTAAACTTGGCCAGGTACTCGTCGACAGACAACGAGCCCTGTACCAATCGGTCAAACTCTCCCTGCTTCCTCTCCTGAGAGTCGTAAGGAAAATACTGGCCCAGAAAGCTCTCCTCGAAGAATGGCCACGTCATCACATGACCCTGCATCTCGTAGACCTGAGAAAGATTGGTCGACCATTCATGGGCCTCGCCCTCCAGCATGTACGTGGCGAACAACAGCTTCTGCGGATCGGTGCATTGCATGATCCGGAAAATCTTGTCCAGCGCCTGTAGCCATCTGGCAGCAGCAATGGGATCATAAGATCCGTCGAAGGTAGGTGGCTTATGCTTGCGGAAAGCATTCAGCCGGCGATCGATCTCGTCACGATCCTCAGCTAAGACGGGAATGGTCTGCATAGCCCCCGTCAAATGACTACCCTCACCCATCTGGCTCTGGGTGTCCTCCTGTTGACTAGGCGGAGGTGGAGGCGGTGGCGGCGGTGGAGGTGGTGGAGGACCCTGGCCCGCAGCAGGACCAGCCCTCAACTCCTCCAACATGACCCTCATCATAGTCATGTTGGCCATCCGGTTCTCCTCCAGAACCTCTGCCGTGGTTTGCCGGTTCGCATCTCGAATAGCGTCCAGCATCGCCCGGTTCGCCAGTCTCGTGGCTTCCTGGTCGGCTAGTCGGGCCGCCTGCATCTCAGCCAATGCAGCCAGGACAGGATCCGTCTGATCCTCACTCGTACTAGTGTTCCTCCTTGGTGGCACCACGACTCTGCACAAGTTACACAAAGAATGAGTTGATCAGGCCCACGCCATGTGGTCACATATGCATTATCATAACACACACCAGTCAGAGAGAACACAAAGTAGACACGCAACGACACATCCTAAGTTATTGCAATACATACAGGCTTTTCCCTAGAAAGTGCTCTGATACCATAAAATGTAACAGCCCGTGTTAACCCGGATTGTTAACACACTATCGTATTAAGCCACGCTTAATTAAAATGCGGAATAACTTTTTCTTTAATTCAATTATGACGTCATTAACTTAACCAACTTGATTACTTAATCATTTTCATAAAAATACTGCCTGTATGTAAATTGCAAGACATCTAACAGAATACCTCGTACATAAATATAATGTGAGTATCTAAAGCCACAGGTCTACACAAGTAGCCTGGGTCAAAATCCTGATACTTTAATTACAACATTAAACCGAAAGGACAATAACACAATCATGTGGCATGGACAAACCCCATGCTCACCAAATAAGGCAACATAGCCCAATATCAGTCTCAACATAAACTTAGCAGAAAACATAAACAACAGTCGGAAAACATAACAGTCAATCCAGCAAGACAGCATATCATAATATCAGCTCAGCTCTGGCCTCCTGCCACCCGAGCCCTCAACATTACCTGATCCTGAAATAAGCGTCCCCAAACGTGGGGTGAGATCTCTAACAAGAAATCTCAGTAAGACAAGGGGTCCTCAAGGAGTCTCCACCCCAAGCTCACTTACATGTGTAATATAAGTTCCAAAAACAGTATTACAGTATAAGTTCTAAAATCATGCGATGCAGCAATTAATCATGTCATGTGTGCTTTCAAATCTACTGGCCAGAGAAATGTAGGAATACGTCTATGCCTACATGAGTACATGGATACTACCTGCACCTCACCCACATGCTTCTCCATCTTGTATGTACTACATACTCAGGATTGCCGTCTAGGTGGACACCACATGCATCATAAAAAGCTCATTGCATATAAATAGCTCAACAGCATTTCCAAAATAATCAAAGCATGTAACACAGCATGCATAAACCCATCCCCATGGGACATGGTGGAACATCAAAATGGCTAAACCGAGGACACGAAAGCTTACCTTGCAAGCTAGCTATCCCAGCCAAGAGTCCAACCACTCACAAGTCCACAAACAGCAGTATCACAATCTGATATGGACCAATAATACATTAATATTCATGCATCACAAGCATACAACTTAAAGACTACGCCTTTCCTTTACGTTTTACGTCTTAAGGCTTCCAACAAAGCCATAAGCCCTTAATCATATGATTCTGACTTAGTCCATTTATTACAGAAGTTCCACTTCCTTAAACTAGGGTCCACACACACCCAATAGCTTACTGTTCATACAGTACAGCTACTGTCTGCGCAGAACCCAGGATATCCGGATATCAGAAGGGGCATATCCGGATATGCCATATCCGGATATCACACTGGACATATCCGGATACCCAGATCCCATATCCGGATATCAATATCCGGATACCATATCCGGATACTGATATCCGGATATCTGTTCGACAAATATCCGGATATCTCACGACAGAATGCAGTTTCTGCATTTCGTGAATATCCATCCCAAAGATCCAACTTTTAACACATGTACACGTTAAAGCATGCATCTTTAAGCATATACAAGTTCATTTAGGTGTTGGTTACTTCATTTTAACTTTTTACATGCCAAGACACCAACTTTAAGCAAGATAAACTCATGATCATGGTGAGGTAACTTACCAAAGCTCAAAACAGAGGCAAGTTGTGCTCTTGGAGCTCTCCCAAGGTTCCTCAAACTCAGCCTAAGTAGGAGCACGAAAATGGCACTTCAAGATGGGTTCTTGCACCACAAGAAGGCACTTTGAAGCTCACAATGACTACCACAAGGTAGCCATCACTAAAGCTCCAAACTCATGCTCACTAACTACACACACACAGCTTTCTCAACTCAGAATGAGACCAACAATGAAGTCTCAAGGCTCACTCTCACCCTTACAAGTGTTTAAACAAGCATGAAAGGTGATAATCTAGGCCAAAAGAAGAAGAAGAAGAGCAAAGGAAGCTCAAAGGGTGAAGGAGAGTCAATGGAACAGTGTTTTCCACTCTCAGCTGCAGCCTCCACGTTTGGTGTGTGTTCCTAGGGTTTTGTGCCCTCATAATGTGTCTATTTATAGGCACAAGCCACTAATCGCACAGTATTAGCCTTAATCGCAAAGTAAAATATCTTGATCTCAAACTTCGGATTCTAGACCTAGACATTTTTCTAAGATTTTTCATATTTTTATTTTATTTTTCGGAGCACCTTTCCGGTACGCGCTTTTCCATAGCCAGTATCAGTTCTGGCATCAGATTACGTCAGTATCTAATCCGGACTCAAGGATGGCGGAATCGGAAGAGAATAGGAGGTCGATTTATCAACCCACCCAACGACAAGAAGTTTAGGGAGGACGGTCGAGGTAAAAAGCCGGCTAGATATAATGATGAGTCCCAAGAACCGGAATTCGAATGCAACGTAATCAGTGGAGCTTTCGGTGGCGGAGGAGATACTATGAATGCCCGACGGAAATACTTGAGAGGGGTGTTCTCCATAAGGGAACGCCCGAAGTTTAAAGAAGAAGAACCAGAACCACCACTGTTGTACTTCACAAAGAAAGAATTGGAGGATGTGATACCAGGCCATGTAGATGGGTTGGTAATCACAGGAACGTTGGTCAATTGCAGAGTTAAGAAGATCTTCCTAGACAATGGAAGTTGTGTCGATGTAATTTTATGGCAAGCATTTCAAAAAATGAAATTGGATGAGGAGGATTTGAAGCCCTGTAACACGGCTTTAATTGCATTTAACGGCCGTGACACCATTCCTAAGGGGTATATTGATCTAAGACTAACTTTGGGAACTAAAGAGGCATACAAATCCGAAAGGGTGAGATTCATCGTTGTTGATTTCCCTTCTGAATACAATGTGATTTTGGGAAGACCAACTATACATGAATGGGAAGTCTCAACCAAGCATCAAAAACTCAAAATGATTTCAAAGTAGGGTACGGTGCTCACCATAGCAGGAGACCATAAAGAATCTCGGGATTGCTACTTCAAGTCAGTACGAATGGTAGCAAGAGAATCAGACATTTCGGCTGCAGTTAGGCAACCCGGCCATAAGCCTACGAAGCATAGCTCGGTTCATATGGTTGAATTTGATATGAGAGATGATGCCTAGATGCCGAGGCCGGAGCCTGATGGAGAATTGCAAGAGATAATCATTGGGGAGCCGGGACAAATCACCAGGATTGGGAAAGGCTTGCAGGATGACGACAAAAGTTGCCTAGCAGCTTGCCTGAACAAAAATCATGATGTTTTTGCTTGGAGATCCTCAGATATTCCAGGAGTAGACCTTGCTTTTTGCTGCCATAAGTTATCTGTTTATCCGGGGTCAAAGCCGGTGGCCCAGAAGAAGAGAAATCTCAGCTCAGAACATCGGCAAGTACTAGAAGATCATGTGAAAGAGTTACTTGAGGCAGGGTTCATACGGGAAATACAATACACGACTTGGTTGTCTAATGTGGTTATGGTTAAGAAGCCAAATGGAAAGTGGAGGGTATGCACAGACTATACAGATTTAAATAAAGTATGCCCTAAGGATGCCTACCCAATGCCCAACATAGACCAGCTGGTTGATAGTTCATCCGGATTCCAAATATTGTCTTTTATGGATGCGTATTCGGGATATAATCGAATCCCATTATATCCTGGAGACCAAGAAAAGACTGCCTTTATTGCGGAGAAGGCAAATTATTGTTACAATGTAATGCCTTTCGGATTGTAGAACTCAGGGGCTACTTATCAAAGAATGATGAATCAGGTTTTCGCTGATCAACTGGGCAAGAACGTGGAAGTATATATTGATGACATGATAGTCAAGTCAACAGATATGGCAGTACACGTCAGGGATTTAGAGCAAACATTTAATAAATTGCGACAACACCGCATCCGGTTAAACCCTGCGAAGTGTGCCTTCGGAGTTTTTGCAGGAAAGTTTCTAGGTTTTATGCTTACACATAGAGGAATAGAGGCAAATCCAGACAAGTGTGGGGCCGTGCTACAGATGACGACACCAAAAAATAAAAAAGAAATACAGCAGTTAACAGGACGGTTGGCCTCCCTCACCCGTTTTTTACCTCGGTCAGCGGAGACAGCTCTGCCTTTTTTCAAGTTGTTAAGGAAAGAGGTGCAGTATGGATGGAATTTGTAATGTGAGGTTGCTTTCCAGGAGATTAAGAGGCAGTTAGCCTCTCCTCCAGTGTTGGCAAAACCAAAAGAGCAGGAAGCTTTAATCCTGTATTTATCTGTTGGTGATCTGGCAGTCAGCTCGGTTCTGGTGCGGGAGGACGAAGAAGGCCAGCAGTCGATATATTTTGTCAGTCGGCTCTTGCAAGGGGCCGAGCTTCGATACCAACGATTGGAGAAGATAGCATTCACACTTCTTATCTCGGCTAGAAGACTTCGGGTATATTTTCAAGCACACAGGATCCTGGTTCGATCTGACTTTCCAATCCGGCAAATACTTCATAAACCGAATTTGGCAGGCAGGATGATGAGTTGGGCGGTAGAATTATCAGAATTAGACATAACGTTTGAAAGCCGCAAAGAGATCAAATCGCAAGCTTTGGCTGACTTTGTTCGAGAGCTTACTTCAACCCAACATTCTGTTTCTGGTAATCCAGATATGTGGACGATATATGTCGATGGATCTTCAAACTCGAAGGGGAGTGGAGCCGGGGTCATAATCGAAAATCCTGATGGCGTTGCAATTGAATATTCCATGCAAATGGATTTCGAGACTTCTAACAACCAAGCAGAATATGAGGCTTTCATAGCCGGCTTGCTTCAGGCTAAGGAGCTAGGAGCCCGGAGAGTAAAGGTTTATAGTGATTCTCAATTGGTTACATCCCAAATTGAAGGAAATTACCAAGTGAGAGTACCTCTATTGATGAAATATCTCGAACACGCCAAACAAATAATGGCACACTTCGAGAAGGTAGAAGTCAGTCATATCCCGAGAAACGCGAATAGCAGAGCGGACATACTACCAAAATTGGCAAGTACAAAGGGATGGGAAAACTATAGAACTGTGATTGAGCAAAGTGTTCCTGAGCCGACCTATATAATGCAGATCTCACAGATAAATGACTGGCTTCATGACATCATCGAGTACATTGAAAGGGGGACTTTGCCTGTTGGAAAGGAGGAAGCCAGGAAGTTGATCCGAGATGCAACACCATATACTATAATTGAAGGACAACTATATAAAAAGGGCATTTTTCCCCTCTATTAAAGTGTTTAAACTCAGATAGGGCATAATATGTCTTGTCTGAAATTCATGAAGGTGTTAATGGTCAGCATGTATGAGGAAAAACACTGGCTCGAAAAGCGCTTCGAGCTGGTTACTTTTGGCCATCCATGGTAAATGATGCAAAGGAACATGTGCAAAAATGTGACCAATGCCAAAAGCATGGCAAAAACTTATTGGCCCCACCTGAAGAGTTGAATTTTATCACGGCTCCATGCCGTTCTATAAATGGGGAATGGATATCCTGGGCCCGTTTGCAGCAGCAGAAGGCCAACTGAAGTGGTTATTAGTAGCGGTTGATTATTTCACCAAATGGATTGAAGCAGAGCCAATCGCAACAATTACTTCGGCTCGATTCACCATTTTCTAGAAAGAAACATAATATGTTGGTTTGGGATTCCAGCTGAAGTAGTAACAGACAATGGAACCCAGTTCAAGAGTAAGGGATTTTAGAACTTGATGGAAGGCTTCCATATCCGACATCGTTTTGCCTCGGTTGAGCATCCTCAAACAAATGGTCAGGCCGAAGGTGCTAATAAAATCATGGTTGAAGGGTTGCGCAGGCGCATGGAGCAATCTGCTAAAGGCAAATGGGTAGAATAGCTATACTACGTGTTGTGGGGCTACAAAAACAAAATTCAAACCTCTGTTGGGGAATCCCCGTTCAAGCTAACTTATGGATGTGAAGCTATGATTCCGGTGGAGCTAGGAGAACCATCTTGGAGGAGGGTTCAAGCTCTGTTACAAGCAGAGAAAGACAACAATGACAAAATATCAGTCGAGCTAGACCTGATAGATGAAGTCCGAACTATGGCACATTGTAAAAACTACATGGCTAAGCAACTCGTGGCTAATCGGTTTAATAAAAAGGTGAAGCCGCGGTCATTCGAAATAAAGGAGTTAGTGCTGCGAAGGGCAGATGTAGGAGCACAAAATGCATCGGATGGGAAGTTGGCTCCGAGATGGGAGGGGCCATTTAGAATTAAAGATAAACTTTCCAAAGGAGCTTATGTATTGGAAACTCTGCAGGGGAAACATGTCAGAAGAACATGGAATGCAGACAGGATGAAAAAGTATTATAGTTAAAAAGAAAGAATCTTTGTGATGAATAAACAAAAGTTGTATTATCTTTTATCCTTTTGTAAATCAATAAACTTCAATGGTGAATAAAATGCTATTTTCATTTTAGTGGATTGTTTAAACTCAGGGAATCAACCCTGTATCGCAACACAGTTGGCTTCGAAAATTCTAGCCCCCAACATCGACCCAGGGTACTTGAACCCGCCCTGCCCAAAGGGCAGGGTTGAGCGTTCTAGCCCTATAAATTTGATCCGACATATTTGAACCCACCCGGCCCAAAGGGCAGGGTTGAGCGTGCTAGCCTCGTTTATAGATCCGAGGTACTTGAACCCACCCGGCCCAAAGGGCAGGGTTGAGCGTTCTAGCCTCGTAAATAGATCCGAGTTACTTGAACCCATTTTGCCCAGAGGGCAGAGTTGAGCGTTCTAACTTTGTAAATAAATTCGAGGTATTTGAACCCATTCTGCCCAAACGGCAGAGCTGAGCGTTCTAGCCTTGTAAATTAATTCGAGGTGCTTGAACCCGCCCTGCCCAAAGGGCAGGGTTGAGTGTGCTAGCCTCGTTTAAAAAAATAAAAAAAGGGGAGAATAATGCGATAAGGGGACGCCTTCGCAAATATTTCCCGGGCTATGCATATATCATAGACCTTTTACCAGGTTATTGCAAACAAACATATGTTATGCTAAAATTAATGCAGTCAGAAAATCCAAATGGTATTAGCAAAATAAAAGTCTTATACAAAATCAAACCGGCATACCGGCCCTTCTTTCTATACTAAGGGGTATCTCCCCTAAGAACAGCTTGAATTTCGGATTCGAATTGCCGGTTTGCAGCTTCAATCTCTGGATTCACCGCAGTATTTTCATCATCTGCCACATTCGGATCCTCGTTAGAA
>JAVKPL010006436.1:0-26440 GCA_032173675.1 Gastrolobium villosum | reverse complement strand
AAAAGCAAAGACTAAGATCAACCAATCATTTCTAACAATTACCAAGCATACAGGAAATACACAAAGATCACAAGTCTTCACAACTAAATCAATCAGGACTGAAATTCCCTAATCTCAAATCACAAGACTTGCTAATTTTTGCTGCACATGCCAATTACAGAAAATGGTTTCACACAAGATGTTCTCAATATTTTTCTCTCAAGTGTATCAAGTAATCAGTGTATCACTCAAATCTACTCAAGAAAATCAATCTACCATAGGCTTGCTCAAATTCTACCTCTCCACTGCTACTAACACATGCATGCACAAATCAAGAGGGCTTTATGCAGGGTTGTAATGGGGCTGAGGTGAAGGTATGGATGAAATATGGGAAAAGAAGGTTAAACACCCTAGAAATCTACAAGAGCAAGGGTTGAGAACTTACACAAAGATAATGAAAAGATAAAAATAAACACACATTTCTTTCTTTTTTTCTTTTTTCTTTTTTTTTCTTTTTGCTTTTTCTATTTTTTTTATTTTTTCTATAACATAGAAGAACCACATAGCAGAGAAAAGAATCACATTGTCACCCCCCCCCCACACTTAAACTTTTGCACGCCTCGGGCAAACCCCCACACTTAAACACAACATCACAGTGAAAACCATTGCTCAATAAATCTCCAGGGTGTGGAATTAATTGGTTTTTTTTCACTTAGGCTTGTAATGTGGCTCAAGAAGTAAAGGATATAAAGGCTCAAAGGGGCTCATCAGGGGATAATAATGTAAGGGATGGCTATCTGGCTAAAGTGGGTAAAGAAAGAAATGAATGCCTCATAGCAAGTTCTAGAGAAAAAAAATCAAGAGCAGAAGCACACAAGAATGAAAGCATGGCCAGAAGATATGTCATGTATACAAGCTCAAAACCTCACAAGGGGTAACCAAATCATGCAATCAGCATCACAGCATCAATCAACAAGTATTGCAATCCAAGAATTGAGATCAAAGCCTAATAGACTTTACTATCAAACATTGTGATCTAAGTCTACTCCATGTAACACTCAATAATAACCAGAAAGAAGAGGAAAAGCTACCTACGAAAGTCAAAAACTAAAAGAAAGAAAGAAAAAGAAAAATGCAAATAACAGAAAGAAGAGAAAAAGAGGGAAAAAGACTCCCTGGACTCCCTAAGGAGGATAAACAACATCAGTGAGTAGAGCCTCTGTCTCCACAGGTTGCATCTGGGGTCCTTCATGAACAACTTTGAGGTGATGGCCAATCATTGTGCAACTCTTCCCCATCTGCTTATCACGCAACTTTGGGGGCTTTCTTTTCTGTATGCATTTCTTCTTCTCTTGATCCTTTCTTCCAACCTTACGCAAACCTTTCTGCATACTAAAAATAGAGGAAGAAATTTTTTGTACCCATTTCATCTTGGGTCCATGAGAGTTAGGATCAAAATTATTACCAGAATGGGGAGTCTTGCCTAACTTCACATTTAGTACAAATTCAGAATCATTAATAGGTAGGTCAGAATCCACAGGTAATGCACAATCATTAATCAATTCAGAATCAACCTTACCAACCACATCATGAATCACAATTATGCATGAAACTGAATGCTCAACTTGAACCTTAGAATGCTTCATGGAATCAAATATACTAAAATGTAAAATGCTATCACCAAATTCCATGGATAGAGTCCCAGCATGCACATCTAATTTTGTCCTTGTAGTTTTCAAAAAGGGCCTCCCAATTATGATTGGGGGCGTACTACTAGGAGACTCACCCTCTATATCTAAAATGTAAAAGTCAGCAGGAAATATCAGGTTATTTACTCTGACTAAAACATTTTCAATTAAACCAGAGGGTGAGCATTGCTCCTATTGGCTAACTGGATAATAACACCAGTAGCACGCAAAGGATCAAGACCAAGGGACTTGTAAACAGACTCAGGCATGACTTTAATGGAAGCACCTAAGTCTAGCATGCAATCATCAAATATAGAACTGCCTATAATGCAGGGAATTGTAAATGTTCCTAGATCTTTGCATTTCTCAGGCATGGGTTGGATGAGGGCTGATGCATTATGGCTCACGTTAACTAGCTCGTCCCCCTTCAGTCGCCTCTTATTGATGCATAATTCTTTTAGGAATTTGGCATATTTTGGAATCTGCTTGATCGCATCTAAGAGAGAAATGTTAACTTCAACCTTCCTAAATGTGTCTAGTAACTCATTCTCTTGTGCTATTTCTGCCAATTTCCTGGAATTGATGGCTCTTTGAGGGAAGGGAAGCGGAACAGAGAACTCAGGTTCATTGTCAAGTTCTCGCTTCTCTTGCGCTGTCTTA
Organism: Gastrolobium villosum; assembly: GCA_032173675.1. NCBI lineage: Eukaryota > Viridiplantae > Streptophyta > Magnoliopsida > Fabales > Fabaceae > Gastrolobium > Gastrolobium villosum. Next base: position 24,113 of record JAVKPL010006436.1, on the reverse strand, counting down.
TTTTTTTCCAATGCTAGTTCATCCTCAACTGTAGCTTGCTGGGGCTCATGCAGCAGCTTGCCTGACCTTAGAGATATAGCACTGGCATTTGCATTCCCTTTTGGTTTTGGAACTGTTTGCGGAGGAAGAAAACTGCTGGAACTTTGAGGTTGAACCTGACTCATTGATGTTGCCAACTGCCCAATTTGTGTTTGTAGAATCTGAATTGTAGATTCGGTCTGCTGCTGAAATTGCAAGCTACTCGTCGCCATCTGTTTCACTAAATCTTCTAGTGAAGGACCGCAATTGATCTGTTGTTGGGCTAGTGGCTCCTGCTGCAAATGTTGTAGAGGTACAGCCTGCTGGAAATTTTGCCTCTATTGATAAGGAGGAAGGCTCTGCTGGTTCAGGTTCTGATTCCAATTCAAGTGGGGATTCCAACGAGGATCGTAAGTATTAGAGAAGGGATTGTATTGCTGCTGCTGATACTGCAATTTTCCTGGAAAAAATCCTACTACAGCTACTGTCTGATCAACTAGAGGGATGTTATCATGAAAGGAAGGGCAGACATCCGTGGGATGAAGAGGATCACAGTAGATACCACACAAGTTGCTCATCTGTGGAGTGGGAGGCTGCACTATCTGTGTTACTGCCAATTGTCTCACCAACGAGTTTAACTCTTCAAGCTTATTTTCAATTCTTTGATTATTCATGCTTGATGCTACTGTAGAAGCTGCTGAGGATTAGACTGTGGATGCTTGCACTAAGGTATGCTCAGAAAAATAGAAACACACGAAAATGGATAATTCAAAAACAAATTTTTTTTTGTTTTTTTTTTAAACAGAAAATTAAAATTAAAAGAAAATTAAAATAAAAGAGAATTAAAAAAAATTAAGGAGAATTAAAGAACATTAAAAGTATTTTAATTTTTTTTTTAAACTCTGTAACAGAAACGAAAATTAAAAAGAAAACTGAAACAGAAAAGATAATTCAAATTAAAACTGAAACAGAAACGAAAATTAAAAAGAATTAAAATGAAAAACTGAACTGAAACGAAAATTAAAAGACAATTCAATTTTTTTTTTTTAGAAACAGAAACGATTTAGACCGATGCAATTTCCCCGGCAACGGCGCCAAATTTGACACGAGCTGTCGAACTCGTGCAAATTAAAAATTATTTTTATTTAGGGTTCAGAAAATTTGCAGTAAAGTGGAAACCCTAAGTCGTCTCTCAAGGAAATTGTTTGGGTGAAAATCGTTGCTGAAAATAGAAAATAAAAGGGGGGGTTTGATTTCAGTTTGAATAATTTAAAAGACAGAGTATAAAATTGGGATTAAAATTCGTAATTCAAAATTAACCAACCTAAGGTTAGGGTTCCATGGACGTCCTTCGTTGGATAAAAATTACCAAATTCACGGTTGATCTCAATTGAATCACAATCCTTATTTTCAATTGAGAACAATCGGATCATCAAATCTGATGATTATCCCTTTTCCATGATCACAATCGCGAACCTCAGATCGAATATCCACAATCGCACGATATCGATCTGAGTTAGGAAAAGAAACAAATCTGGTTTAAAGAATTAGAAAAATTACCAAATTCACGATTAATCCCAATTGAATCAGAATCCTTATTTCCAATTGAGGTTAATCGGATCATCAAATCTGATGACCATTCTTCACCCATAATCGCAATCGCGAACCTCAGATCAAATATCCACAATTGCACGATATTGATCTGAGTTAGGGTAAAGAAATAAATTTGGTTAGAGATTGATCGCAGATCCTCTAAACAGATCCATGGAATCCCTTCCCCTTAGATTGATTAAAAGGGGGTTTAGCCTAGCATGGCTAGGATAAACATGATTACAATTTAAATTGCATAAAAGAAAAAAAGAAGAAGAAGAAGATGAAGAACGCGAAGAACGCTTCAGAGAAAAGTGTCTTGATCCTCCAAATTGAAAATTACATAATACCAAAATGTTTCCCCTCCTTTCCTACATATGCCCCTAGGGTTCAAAAACCAATTTGGGCTGGGCTTAACTCAGATCGGCCCGGCCCAATCGTCTAAAATGCAATATAAAATAATAAAATAAAATTAAAACTAACTTGGCTTTGGGCCACTTAAGTAATTGGGCTTTAATTTAAATTACAAGTCCAATAATAAAATAATATTCCAGCAAAAAACATGTCATCTTGAGCTCAGGTTTAGACCATCTTCCCGTCCGAATTGGGCTTCAGTAGCTTAAGTAGCAATTATAGCCCTTCTTGTTAGCTGCAAAACGTAACAAGAACGGAGTCAATCGGACATCTGTAGAGTGAGATATGGTCAAAATACGAAAGTAGTGTAAATTTGGAAAATTATGACGAAAATCAATTAAACCCAATTAAAAACTAGAATTCTAATTTAACCCAAAAGACCTTTATTTAATTCAAATAAAACCTAAAAATACCAACCAAGAGTAACAAATAAGTGTAATAAAATATGAGTTATCATTTACCCGTATCTGATGGTATCCGGACCGGAGATCAATCTTTGAATACACGGAAGCACCCCTGAGCTGATCCAACAAATCATCAATGCGTGTAAGGGGATACTTGTTCTTGATTGTCACCTTGTTCAACTGCCTGAAGTCGGTGCACAATCGCATAGTCTCATCTTTCTTTTTCACAAATATGACCGGTGCTCCCTGTAAAACCCCGTATATATCCGGTAATGTTATCATACTATCGTATTAAGCTGCGCTTAATTAAAAATGCGGAATATCTTTTTCTTTTCAATTATGATGCCATTATCATTACCAACTTGCTTATTAATAGTTAATAAAAACATTGCCTGTATGTAATTGCAATAAAACAACTAACTGAAATACCTCATTGATTAAATAACATAAGCATAAGTCTCTAGTCACGGAACTACAACACGTAGACCGGACCAACTAATCAGTTTATACAACTCAGCTCAAAGTACTAACATAAAGTGACATGGACAAACCCCATGCTCACACAAATAAGGCAACAAAGCCCAACATCAGTCTCAACATTAACAACACAATAATAACGGTGCGGAAAACATAAACAGCATCCAGTCCAGTCATGCTATCAACAAAGCAGTCATAATAATAACCATCAATCATGCTCTGGCCTCTTGCCACCAGAGACATCAGCCCCCATACTACCTGAACCTGAAATAAGCATTCCCCAAACGTAGGGTGAGATCTCTAAACAAGAAATCTCAGTAAGACAAGGGGTCCTCAAGGATCTTCCACCCCAAGCTCACTTACATGTGCAATATAAGTTTAAAAGCAGTTCATCATCATCAGTTCTAAAATAATGCAATGCAGCAGATAATCATGTCATGTGTGTCAATACTGTTCTACTGGCCAGAGAAATGCAGGAATACGTCTATCTCCTACATATAGTGCAAGACGCCACTTGCATCCACCCCGGATCACCGTATTGTATGACGCCACATACTCAGGCTTACCGTCCAGATGGAACAACACATGCATATTAAAAGCCATTACATGTAAAGTTCAATCAACATTTCATATTTTCAAAAGCATGTAACACAACATGCATATACCATATCCCCATGGAACATGGTGGAACCACAACATGGCTAAACCGAGGACACGAAAGCTTACCTTGCAAGCTAACACCCAAAGCCAAGAGTCCACAGCTCAAAGTCCAAACACCGCAGAATCACAATCTGTTATGGACCAATACTATATCATAATCATGCATCTCAAGCGTACAACTTAAAGACAACGCCTTTCCTTTACGTTTTACGTCTTAAGGCTCCATACAAGCCATAAGCCCTTAATCGCTTGATTCTGACTTAGTTCATTAATTACAGAAGCCCAACTTCCTTAATCTAGGGTCCACAAACCCCCAATTACTTACTATATGCACAGTAAGGCTACTGTTCTTCGAAATCCCAGAATATCCGGATATCTCATTGGAAATATCAGGATATCCCGTATCAGGATATCGTACTAGAAATATCAGGATATCCCATATCAGGATATCGCACTCGAAATATCAGGATATCCCATATCCGGATATCTCCCTCAAAATATCAGGATATCCAATATTCGGATATCTCACTCGAAATATCAGGATATCCAATATCCGGATATCTCACTCGAAATATCAGGATACCCAATATCCGGATATCTCCCTCAGAATATCAGGATATCCAATATCCGGATATCTCACTCGAAATATCAGGATATCCAATATCCGGATATCTCCCTCAGAATATCAGGATATCCAATATTACCGGATATATACGGGGTGTTACACTCCCCAAGGAGACACACTCGGCCGAATGAAATCTTTAAATGAAAGCTCCTCAATATGCGTCTTCGCTCTGCCAACTCCGGTGGCGACATCCGATATGGAGTTAGTGAAATAGGCCCCACACCAGGCAATAAGTCAATGGAGAACTCTATCTCCCTCTGCGGTGAAAACTAAGGAATCTCCTCGGGAAACACCTCGAAGAATTCCTTCACCACAGGAATGCAGTGAGATCCTCATGCGTCCCACTCACCAAACCTCCCAACATGACATAGCCAAATGCCCCTGTTCTCAAGGCCCTCATCGCCTGCAGGACCGAAATGAACGATGAGGAACTGGCTGTGGACCCACCCGGAGACATCACCACTCTCTTAACAGCAATTAATCAATGCACAGTTTCTAGACAGCCAATCCAGGCCCAGAATAATCTCCAAGTTGGCCATCGATAATCCTATCAGATCTACCGAGAAGTAACGGCCATCCCACTGAAACGCTACATCACGATGGACAGTGGAGGTCAAACATTTTTCTCCGGTGGCGGTGGTCACCCGCATCGGTGGAGAAAGCACATCACTGGGCAACTCAAGCCCCACAGCAATAGGGTAGCAACAAATGAGTGTGTTGCCCCTAAATCAAAAAGCACATCAACAGCTGAACCACCAATGGTAACAGTACCTATGACCAGGTTCGGAACTCTATCCGACTGCTGATGATCTAGGGTGTACATACGCCCAGTAGTAGGTGGCACTGATGGTGCCCCTGTAGGTACCATCTGCAAAGGAACAGCCTGCACTGCAGCAGCTCTCGTCGTCGGGAAATATCTAGAGTAGTGGCCCTCCTTGCCACACTGGAAGCATATCAACTGGCCTGTAGTACACGGCCCAAAATGTGACTTCCTGCAACCCGAGCATTTGGGAGCAGGAGGTCTCGCTGTGCTCCCCTGAGCAGAATTTTTCTTAAACTGATTTGGCGCTTGCTTAGCCGCCACCTGTTTTCCCTTGCCCTTGTTCCCAAACTTCCCGTCTCTCCAGGAAGCGGAACCACCAGTACCCTGTGGCACCTCAATCTTGGCCTGACTCGCACTGCAGATGTCCTTAATGTCCCGACACTGCTGTACCAAGGCCCCGAAGTCTCTCAAAGTAGAACCAGCAAGATGTCCAGCAATGTCCTCATTAAGTCCCCTCCGGAACTTAGCAGCTAAAAAGATGGGAGTTGGCCTCGCCATACGAAAATGAGCAAACTTAACCAGCTCATTAAATTTGTCCAAGTACTCATCCACAGACAACGAGCTCTGAACCAATCTATCAAAATCTCCCTGCTTCCTCTCCTGAGCGTCATAAGGGAAGTATCGACCAAGGAAGCAATCCTCACAGAATGGCCACGTCATCACATGTCCCTGCATCTCGAACACCTGAGAGGTGTTCGTCCACCACTCGTGGGCATCGCCCTCCAACATGTATGTGTGATATGCGATCAGCATATAAGGAATTGTAAGACGTCAAGAGGAAGAATGTTACTTAATCTGATGCAAGAAAAGGGCAAAATCACTGTTAATTTGTCAAATATCTTAATCTAAAGTTGTATACTGATTTTATGTTGATTTCATAGGAGAAATGCACAAATTAGAGCTGAAAAGGACAAAGTGAAACTAAAGGCCCACGCTACGAGCGTGGGAATGGTGCTTGCAGCATCAGAGGATCGCGCAACTGTTGAATTCAAATTTTAAATTCGAAATTTGAATTCAATTTTATTTTAATTAAATATTTCCGTTAAACGTTTCTGTAATAAATTCATACTTTAATATTTCCGTTATAACGTTTATGTAATAAATTGTAAGGTTTCCGTTTTCAAGGTCAAATAAAGGAGCGTAGGAAAAGACCCCAAGACAGTGAGTCTACGCTTCAAGCGTAGAACCCTACGCTTGAAGCGTAGACAAGGAGAAAAGAGGCAGAAGCTCCACGCTTGGAGCGTGGATCCTGCGCTCCAAGCGTAGGGTTGAGATGGACAGCTGTCAGTTGCGAGAAAAGGAGGATTCTCAGGTTATAAAAAGGGCACAAGGCAACCCTAAGAAGACACTTTTCATATTCTGAACAACTGAGGTCATTCGGAGGCGGAAGCTCTGGAGAGAGATCTCTTCTTCTACCTTTCTGTAGTTCTTTTAGTTTATGTTTTCATTTGAATATTGGATTCTAGCCATGATAATGGTTGGCTAGAACCTCTTTGCTGTAGTTAGGGTCACGAACCCTTGTGAACCCCTAATACAATGGATTGAGTTTTTATTGATATATTTATCCTTTGAATTTCGTTCTATTCTGGTCGTATTGTTATTGTTATTATTAGATCCGATCAATCTAGTAAGTAATAATAAATCTGAGGATTAAGGCCAACAAGAGGGATCTGAGGTCTTTAATCCAGAAAGGGGATAGAACGACGGTATGAACATGATCTAGACATAGACATGATTCATATTGTAGATGTTTTAATTATCGATCTTTATGCTTGATCTCATATAGGGCACCTCAAGGAATTAGGGTTCTATATGAGATTAAAGGGTTAATTCCTCAAGGGATTGAGAATTAACTATTGATACCTTTATCTGATAATTATCTAATTTCACAATTTATATATTAATATTTAACTTAATCCATAGTAAAAGGTGGGGATCATTGGTGAGTGTTCTCTAACTGCAGCGTTTTTCTCATATATTCAAACCCTTATTTTATTGGATTCTTTATTATTCAAAAAGAACAAAAATACGTCTTTTTATTTTACAAATCAAATTCCCACACAATCCTGACATACGTGTCAAAAACCTTTTGAAATATTTAATCTTAAAAAGAATAGTTTAATTGATTTAGACACACTCTCTGTGGATACGAACTTTACTTATCATTTTATTACTTGCGCGATTCGGTGCACTTGCCGATTCACGTCAATGTGGCGAACATCAACTTCTGCGGATCGGTGCACTGCATCACCCTGAATATCTTGTCCAGGGCCTGAGCCATCTAGCAGCAGCAATGGGGTCGTAGGACCCATCGAAAGTAGGTGGCTTATGCTTGCGAAAAGCATTCAGCCAGCTTTCGATCTTGTCTTGATCCTCAGCAAAAACAGGAATGGCCTGCATAGCCCCCGTCAAGTGGCTACCCTCACCCATATGACTCTGGGTGTCCTCGTGTTGACTAGGTGGAGATGGAGGCAGTGGTGGTGGTGGAGGTGGTGGAGGACACTGGCCCGCAGCAGGACTAGCCCTCAACTCCTCCAAGATGACCCGAATCATAGTCATGTTGGCCATCTGGTTCTCCTCCAGAACCTCAGCGGTGGCTCTCTTGTTCGCCTCTCTAATGGCGTCCAGCATCGCCTGATTTTCCAACCTCGTGGCCTCCTTTTCGGCTAGTCGGGCCGCTTGCATCTCAGCCAATGCAGCCAGGATAGGATCCAGTTGATCCTCACTCATACTCTGGTTCCTCCTTGGTGGCACCATGACTCCGCACAAGTTACACAAAGAATGAGTTGATCAAGCCCACGCCATGTGGTCACACATGCATTATCATAATACACAACAGTCAGAGAGAACACAAAGTAGACACGCAACGAAACATCCTAAGTTATTGCAATACATATAGGCTTTTCCCCTAGAAAGTGCTCTGATACAATAAAATGTAACATCCCGTGTTAACCCGGAGGCAGTCAAGGATGTTGACTCCTCTAGATGGCTTGGAGCCATGGAATCTGAAATGGATTCGATGTATCAAAACAAGGTATGGACCTTGGTTCCTAAACCGCAAGGAATAGTTCCTATCGGTAATAAATGGGTCTTTAAAAGAAAGACTGATGCAGATGGCAACGCTCAGACCTACAAAGCTAGGTTGGTGGCGAAAGGGTATCGTCAAAGACAAGGAGTTGACTATGATGAAACTTTCTCACCATTTGCCATGATCAAATCTATTAGGATCATGCTTGCAATAGCAGCATACCATGACTATGAAATTTGGCAAATGGATGTCAAGACCGCCTTCTTGAATGGGTTCTTGAAGGAGGAAGTGTACATGACACAACCTGAAGGCTTTGAAATCAAAGATCAGGAGCATATGGTATGCAAACTACAAAGGTCAATATATGGGCTGAAGCAAGCATCAAGGAGTTGGGATATACGTTTTGATGAAGTCATTAAGAGTAACGGTTTTGTCAAGAACGAGGATGAACCTTGTGTTTACAGGAAGGTTAGTGTGAGTAATGTCGTTTTCCTAGTACTTTATGTAGATGACATATTGCTAATAGGAAATGACATCCCCACATTAAAAATAACGAAAGAGTGGCTTTCAGAAAACTTCACCATGAAGGATTTGGGAGAGACATCATTTATACTTGGTATAAAGATCTATAGAGATAGATCCAAGAGGCTGCTGGGTTTATCTCAATCCACGTATGTTGACAAGATGCTAAAGAGATTTAGCATGGAAGGGTCGAAAAGGGGTTTTCTTCCTGTCAGTCATGGGGTACACCTATCAAGGGCTATGTGTCCTAAGTTACAGCCTGAGAAGGATCGCATGAGTGGAATTCCATACGCTTCGGCTATTGGGTCCATCATGTATGCCATGATATGTGTAACAGCCCGTGTTAACCCGGATTGTTAACATACTATCGTATTAAGCCACGCTTAATTAAATGCGGAATAACTTTTTTCTTTAATTCAATTATGACGTCATTAACCTTAGCCAACTTGATTACTTAATCAATTTCATAAAATACTGCCTGTATGTAAATTGCAAGACAACTAACTGAAATACCTCATATATAAATATAATGTGAGTATCTAAAGCCACAGGACTACAACACATAGCCTGGGTCAAAATCCTGATACTTTAATTACAACTTTAAATAAAAGACAATAACAAAACCATGTGGCATGGACAAACCCCATGCTCACCAAATAAGGCACAATGCCCAACAACAGTCTCAGCATAATATCATAATCAAGCGGGAAAACATAAACAGCATTCAACATCCAGCATGTCAGCATGTCAAAATAACATCAACTCAGCTCTGGCCTCCTGCCACCTGAGCCCTCAACATTACCTGATCCTGAAATAAGCGTCCCCAAACGTGGGGTGAGATCTCTAAACAAGAAATCTCAGTAAGACAAGGGGTCCTCAAGGATCTTCCACCCCAAGCTCACTTACATGTGTAATATAAGTTCAAAAATAGTATTTACAATATAAGTTCCAAAACTATGCGATGCAGCAGATAATCATGCCATGTGTGTTTAACAAATCTATTGGCCAGTGAAATGCAGGAATACGTCTAAACCCACATGAGTACAAGGAACACCGCTTGCACCTCACCCACAGCCTCACCATCTTGTATGTACTACATACTCAGGCTTACCGTATAGGTGGACACCACATGCATATCATAAAAGCACATTGCATATAAAAGCTCAACAGCATTTCCAAAACATCAAAGCATGTAACACAGCATGCATAAACCACATCCCCATGGGACATGGTGGTACCACAAAATGGCTAAACCGAGGACACGAAAGCTTACCTTGCAAGCTAGCTATCCAAGCCAAGAGTCCAACCTCTCTTACGTCCAAAAACAGCGGTATCACAATCTGATATGGACCAACAATACATCAATATTTATGCATCACAAGCATACACTTAAAGACTACGCCCTTTCTTTACGTTTTACGTCTCAAGGCTTCCAACAAAGCCATAAGCCTTTAGTCATATGATTCTTACTTAGTTCATTAATTACAGAAGTTCAACTTCCTTAATCTAGGGTCCACAAACCCCCAATAGCTTACTGTTCACACAGCACAGCTACTGTTCTGCGAAATCCCAGGATATCCGGATATACGGGGGACATATCCGGATATGCCATATCCGGATATCGCACTGGCCATATCCGGATACCCAGATCCCACATCCGGATACCAATATCCGGATACCATATCCGGATATGAATATCCGGATACCATATCCGGATACTGATATCCGGATATCTGTTCGACAAATATCCGGATATCTCACGACAGAATGCAGTTTCTGCATTTCGTGAATATCCAGTCCAAAGGTTCAACTTTTAACACTTGTACACGACCAAGGATCCATTTTTAAGCATATACAAGTTCACTTATGTGTTGGTTACATGTTAAACCCATTAACATACCAAGATACCACCTTTAGGCCACAAAAACACATGATCAAGTTAAGGTGACTTACCCCAAAGCTTAGTCAGCAGTTCAAAGTGCCTTTGGAGCTCCCAATGCTGCTCACAAGTCCAGCACACCCAAGGACACGAAAATGCCACACCAAAGGTTGGTTCTTGGCACCAAAGGAGGCTTCTTGAAGCCTCTAATGGCATGGACAATGGCTCATAACCATGGAGACAAAACCACAGCCCACAACACCCCCCTCAACCAGTCCCTCAACTCAGCATAAGCTGCACCTCAACCTCACAAGATATCCACTCTAGTGTTTAAAAGGGAAAGAGGAAGAAGATTGAAGAAAAGAGGTCACCAAGCTCACAAATGGTGAAAGAAGGCAATGAAACAGTGCCAAGCATTCAGCCAACCAAGGTTTACGTAGGATAGAGGCTGCCTAGGGTTTTGTGCCCCCTAATGTTAGTATATATAGGCATTTAAGTCATAACGCGCAGTATTAGCCTTAATAGCAACGCAAAAGATATTGATCCCAAACTTTGGAATCTAAACCTACACATTTTTCTAAGATTTTTCATATTTTTATTTTATTTTTCGGAGCACCTTTCCGGTACGCGCTTTTCCATAGCCAGTATCAGTTCTGGCATCAGATTACATTATTTTGACTTGAAACTTGTTTTACAAGTCCTACATAATATTCTAGTAATTATCATGCATTTGTTATAATTTTCCGGGATACTTTTCCGGTACGCATTTATACCGGGTAGCAGAACCGGTATCTGCGCTTTTCTTCCTAAAAGCGACTTTCAGCATTTATATTCATTTCTTATAATTATTTAAGCCCAATAATAATTAATTAAGGTCAATTATGTAATCATTTCCTAATTACCATAATTAATTCACTAATTACCTTAATTAGCGGTGCGGGTTCTTACATTCTCCCCACCTTTTTAAGGATTTTGTCCTCAAAATCAGAAACATACCTGTCTCGAAAGTCGGGATACTGTCGGAGAAGCTCATCCTCTCGCTCCCACGTGCACTCCTCGGGACTACGCCCAGTCCACTGCACCTTGACCATCGGGATGATCTTGCTTCTAAGCTGTTTCTCGCCTCGATCGAGAATCTTGAGTGGTCCGACGGGAGTCTTTAGGTTCTCCCGAACCTCCACATCATCCGGCTGCACAACGTGCGAAGGATCTGCTATATACCTCTGAAGCTGAGACACGTGAAACACGTCGTGGATGTTGGCTAGGTTCGGAGGCAAGGCGAGTTGATAGGCAACAGGTCCTACTCTCCCAAGGATCTGGTAGGGCCCAATGAAACGAGGGCTCAACTTCCTCACTCCGAGTGCCCGTCCAACACCGGTGACAGGTGAAAGTTTCACAAACACGTGCTCACCCTCACTGAACTCCAGTGGTCGATGCTTGACATCATAGTAGCTTTTCTGGCGATTCTGCGCCTGCTTCAACTTTTCCCTGATCATCTGGATCTGCTGGGTAGTATCTTGGACAAAGTCCAAGCCAAATAGCTCTTTATCTCCAACCTCTGACCAGCAGGTAGGAGTCCGACACCTCCTACCATACAGCGCCTCGTAGGGTGCCATGCCCAGACTAGCATGAAAACTGTTGTTGTACGAGAATTCTACCAACGGAAGGTACCTATCCCATGCAGAACCCTGCTCCAATGTGCAAGCTCTCAACATGTCCTCCAATGTCTGGATGGTCCGCTCAGTCTGTCCGTCAGTCTGAGGGTGATAGGCGGTACTCAATCTCAACTGCGTACCAAAAGCCTCCTGCAGCGCCTCCCAGAACCGAGATGTGAACTTCGGGTCCCTATCACTGATGATACTCTCGGGCACCCCGTGAAGCCTCACAATCTCACGGACATATAGTTTGGCCAACTGCTCTGTAGTGAAGCTCACCTTCACTGGAAGAAAATGGGCAGACTTGGTCAATCTGTCCACTATGACCCAAATAGAGTCACAACCAGCCTGAGTTTTAGGCAATCCCACCACGAAGTCCATGGAAATACTCTCCCACTTCCACTGTGGAATTTCAAGAGGTTGAAGTTTACCAGACGGTTTCTGGTGCTCAATCTTTACTTTCTGACATATAAGGCATTTGGACACGTAGACCGCTATGTCCTTCTTCATGCCCGGCCACCAAAAATTTCTCTTTAGGTCCTGGTACATTTTTGTGGCACCAGGGTGGATAGTAAACCGGCCCTTATGAGCCTCTGCCATAACCTCTTCGGTCAATGGCCCTCGAGGAATAACAATCCTCTTCTGGAACAGCAACAATCCATCCTCGTTCCAAGACACACCGTCCTGGTTCTTCACATAATCAAGGCACTCTCTTTGCACTTGCGCCTCTTTAATCTTTTCCATCAGCTCATTAATCACTTCTGTTGTTTCCATTTCGAGCAGTGCGCCCCCAAACAAGGAGTTCACTCTCAAGTCTCTGAACTTTTCGATCACCTCATAGTCGCTCATCATCAAGCTGGATAAGCTCACGGATTTCCGACTCAAAGCATCGGCTACCACATTGGCCTTGCCAGGATGGTACCTCAACTCAAAGTCGTAGTCCTTCAAGAACTCCATCCATCTTCGCTGTCTCATGTTCAACTCCTTCTGGTCAAACAGATACTTCAGGCTCTTGTGATCACTGAATACAGCAAACTTCATGCCAAACAGGTAATGCCTCCAAATCTTGAAAGCAAAAACAATGGCTGCCAACTCCAAGTCGTGATTCGGGTAGTTCTCCTCATGAGGTTTCAACTGTCTTGAAGCATAGGCAACAACTTTCCCTTTCTGCATCAACACACAGCCTAGTCCCTTCCCAGAGGCATCGCAGTATAACTCAAACTGTTCCGCAGGATCAGGAAGGACTAACACAGGAGCAGTAGTCAGTCTCTCCTTCAACTCCTGGAAACACTCCTCACACTCATGTGTCCACACGAATGGAGTCTCCTTTCGGGTAAGGCGAGTCATCGGTAGCACCATCTTGGAGAATCCCTCTATGAACCTCCTATAGTATCCTGCCAAACCCAAGAAGCTTCTCACTTCTGTAACCGTCTTGGGCCTCTCCCAGTCCATCACGGCCTCAATCTTGTTAGGATCAACTGCAACTCCATCAGCGGAAATCACATGACCCAGAAATTTCACCGCCTTGAGCCAAAACTCACATTTTGACGGCTTAGCATATAGCTTTTTCTCTTTCAGCACTTGCAAAACAATCTTCAAGTGCTCAGCATGCTCCTCCTCCGTCTTGGAGTAAATTAAGATGTCATCAATGAAGACGATCACAAACTGATCCAGGTACGGCTGGAAGATCCTGTTCATGTAGTCCATGAACACTGCGGGTGCATTTGTGAGTCCAAACGGAATCACCAAGTACTCATAATGCCCGTACCTCGAGCGAAACGCTATCTTTGGGACATCCTCCGGCTTTACCCGTATCTGATGGTAACCGGACCGGAGCTCGATCTTGGAATATACGCAAGCACCTCTGAGCTGATCCAGCAAATCATCAATGCGTGGAAGAGGATACTTGTTCTTGATTGTCACCTTGTTCAACTGTCTGTAGTCGGTGCACAACCGCATGGTCCCATCTTTCTTTTTCACAAAAATGACCGGTGCTCCCCAGGGAGACACACTCGGCCGAATGAAATCTTTCGATGAAAGCTCCTCGATATGCTTCTTCAGCTCCGCCAACTCTGGTGGCGACATCCGGTATGGAGCCAATGAGATAGGCCCCACACCAGGCAATAAATCAATGGAGAACTCTATCTCCCTCTGTGGTGGAAACTCAGGAATCTCCTCTGGAAACACCTCGAGGAATTCCCTCACCACAGGAATGCCAGTGAGATCCTCCTGTGTCCCACTCACCAAACCTCCCAACATGACATAGCCAAATGCCCCTGCTCTCAAGGCCCTCCTCGCCTGCAGGACTGAAATGAACGGTGAGGAACTGGCTGTGGACCCACCCGGAGACATCACCACTCTCTTGGCACATCAATCAATCAATGCACAGTTTCTGGACAACCAATCCATGCCCAGAATAATCTCCAGGTTGGCCATCGGCAATCCTATCAGATTTACCGAGAAGTCACGGCCATCCCACTGAAACGCTACATCGCGATGAACAGTGGAGGTCAAACATTTTTCTCCGGTGGCGGTGGTCACCCGCATCGGTGGAGAAAGCACATCACTGGGTAACTCAAGCCCCACAATAATAGGGGTAGCAACAAAAGAGTGCGTTGCCCCGGAATCAAACAATACATCAACAGCTGAACCACCAATGGTAACGGTACCTCTGACCAGGTTCGGAGCTCTATCCGACTGCTGACGATCAAGTGTATACACACGCCCCGTAGTAGGTGGCACGGCTGGTGCCCCAGTGGGAACCATCTGCAATGGCACAGCCTGCACTGCAGCAACTCTCGCCGTCGGGCAATCTCTGGAATAGTGGCCCTCCTTGCCACACTGGAAGCAGATCAACTGACCGGTAGAACACGGCCCAAAGTGTGACTTCCCGCATCCCGAGCATCGGGGAGCAGGAGGTCTAGCTGTGTCCCCCTGAGTAGAAGTCTTTTTAAACTGGTTTGGCGCTTGCTTAGCCGCCAACTGTTTGCCCTTGCCCTTATTTCTAAGCTTCCTGTCTCTCCAGGAAGCGGAACCACCAGTACTCTGTGGCACCTCAATCTTGGCCTTCTTGGCCTGACACGAATGGCGGTAGTCCTCAATATCGCGACACTGCTGTACTAAAGCTCCAAAGTCTCTCGAAGCAGAACCAGCAAGATGTCCAGCAATGTCCTCATTAAGTCCCCTCTGGAACTTAGCAGCAAGAAAAACAGGAGTCGGTCTCGTCATGCGGAAATGAGCGAACTTGACCAGCTCATTAAACTTGGCCAGGTACTCGTCGACAGACAACGAGCCCTGAACCAACCGGTCAAACTCTCCCTGCTTCCTCTCCTGAGAGTCATAAGGAAAGTACTGACCCAGAAAGCACTCCTCGAAGAATGGCCACGTCATCACACGGCCCTGCATCTCGTAGATATGAGAAATGTTGGTCCACCACTCATGGGCCTCGCCCTCCAGCATGTAAGTGGCGAACATCAGCTTCTGCGGATCGGTACACTGCATGATCCGGAAGATCTTGTCCAATGCCTGTAGCCATCTGGCAGCAGCAATGGGATCATAAGATCCATCGAAAGAAAGTGGCTTATGCTTGCGGAAAGCATTCAGCCGGCGATCGATTTCGTCACGATCCTCAGCAAATACGGGGATGGTCTGCATAGCCCCCGTCCAGTGACTGCCCTCACCCATCTGACTCAGGGTGTCCTCCTGGTGACTAGGCGGAGGTGGAGGCGGTGGCGGCGGTGGAGGTGGTGGAGGACACTGGCCAGCAGCAGGACCAGCCCTCAACTCCTCCAACATGACCCTCATCATAGTCATGTTGGCCATCCGGTTCTCCTCCAGAACCTCAGCAGTGGCTCGCCGGTTCGCCTCTCTGATGGCGTCCAGCGTCGCCTGGTTTGCCAACCTCGTGGCCTCCTGGTCGGCTAGTCGGGCCGCCTGCATCTCAGCTAATGCAGCCAGGATAGGATCCGATTGATCCTCGCTCGTACTAGGGTTCCTCCTCGGTGGCACCATGACTCTGCACAAGTTACACAAAGAATGAGTTGATCAGGCTCACGCCATGTGGTCACATATGCATTATCATAATACACACCAATCAGAGAGAACGCAAAGTAGACACGCAACGAAAAATCCTAAGTTATTGCAATACATACAGGCTTTTCCCTAGAAAGTGCTCTGATACCATAAAATATAACAGCCCGTGTTAACCCGGATTGTTAACATACTATCGTATTAAGCCACGCTTAATTAAATGCGGAATAACTTTTTTCTTTAATTCAATTATGACGTCATTAACCTTAGCCAACTTGATTACTTAATCAATTTCATAAAATACTGCCTGTATGTAAATTGCAAGACAACTAACTGAAATACCTCATATATAAATATAATGTGAGTATCTAAAGCCACAGGACTACAACACATAGCCTGGGTCAAAATCCTGATACTTTAATTACAACTTTAAATAAAAGACAATAACAAAACCATGTGGCATGGACAAACCCCATGCTCACCAAATAAGGCACAATGCCCAACAACAGTCTCAGCATAATATCATAATCAAGCGGGAAAACATAAACAGCATTCAACATCCAGCATGTCAGCATGTCAAAATAACATCAACTCAGCTCTGGCCTCCTGCCACCTGAGCCCTCAACATTACCTGATCCTGAAATAAGCGTCCCCAAACGTGGGGTGAGATCTCTAAACAAGAAATCTCAGTAAGACAAGGGGTCCTCAAGGATCTTCCACCCCAAGCTCACTTACATGTGTAATATAAGTTCAAAAATAGTATTTACAATATAAGTTCCAAAACTATGCGATGCAGCAGATAATCATGCCATGTGTGTTTAACAAATCTACTGGCCAGTGAAATGCAGGAATACGTCTAAACCCACATGAGTACAAGGAACACCGCTTGCACCTCACCCACAGCCTCACCATCTTGTATGTACTACATACTCAGGCTTACCGTATAGGTGGACACCACATGCATATCATAAAAGCACATTGCATATAAAAGCTCAACAGCATTTCCAAAACATCAAAAGCATGTAACACAGCATGCATAAACCACATCCCCATGGGACATGGTGGGACCACAACATGGCTAAACCGAGGACACGAAAACTTACCTTGCAAGCAATTCATCCAAGCCAATAGTCCAAACAACTCAAGTCCAACATAGCAAATCACAATCTGATTTAGGACCAGCAATCGTATCAATACTCAAAGCTCATAAACATAAGCATAAAGACTACGTTTTTCCTTTTACGTTTTACGTCTTAAGGCTTCCCACAAAGTCATAAGCCCTTAACCCCTTAGGTTGTGACTTAGATAATTAATTCCAGAAGTACCTCTTCCTCAATCTAGGGTCCACAAACCCCAAAACACCTATTCTGAATGAACAATAAGCTACTGTTCTTCAAAAATCCAGAGTATCCGGATATATGTCGGGGGCATATCCAGATATCAATATCCGGATATCACAGAATCCCATATCCGGATATAAATATCCGGATACCATATCCGGATATCAATATCCGAATATTTTGCGACAGAACACAGATTCTGCATTTCGCGAAAATCCAACCAAAGATCCAACTTTTACCAATTCTAAATGTTAAAGCATGCATCTTTAATTCTGTTTTAGGTCCACATACCAGTTGGTTACTTGTTTACTCATTAAACATGCCAAGATATCAACTTTAACACCAAAAACTCATGATCAAGTGAGGGGACTTACCCAAGGTTCCAAAACAGCAACTCAAGTGCTCATGGAGCTCCAAAATGGACCTTCAAAGTTCTGACTTTGACCCAAAACAAAAATGACAAGAAGACTTGGATTTTCCTACACAAAGCTTGTTCCTTGAAGCCTCCAATGGCATGAACAAAGGCTCTCACCAATGGGAACACCAACTCAGCCCACAAACCTCACCAACACAGAATCCTAGTTCAGAAACAAAGCTCAAGACTCACCCCCAAGGCAAGCTCTCACACTCACAAGTGTATAAGATGAAGAAACACCCAAGAAATGGTCCCAAGGCTCAAGAATGGTGAAGAAAACCAATGGAATAGTGTTAGAAGACAATGGTCAGCAGCCCCTCACGTATGAAATCTGATCCTAGGGTTTTGTGCCCTCTAATAAGTGTATATAAGTCACTTGATCATTTAACGCGCAGTATTAGCATTAACAGCTACGAAAAACATTTTAATCCCAAACTTTGGAATCTTAACCTACTCATATTTTTATTTTATTTTTCGGAGCACCTTTCCGGTACGCGCTTTTCCATAGCTAGTATAAGTTCTAGCATCAGTTCTCATTATTTTGACTTGAAAATCGTTTTACAAGTCCTACATATTACTCTAGTAATAATCATGCACTTATTATAATTTTCCGGGATACTTCAACGGTACGCATTTATACCGGGTAGCAGAACCGGTATCTGCGCTTTTCACCCGAAAAGCGACTTTCAACATTATTACTCACTTTCTATAATTATTAGAGTCTCATAATAATTATTAGGGTCAATTATGGAAGTATTTCCTAATTATCACATTTATTTAATTAATCACCTTAATTAGTGGTGCGGGGTTCTTACAATTGTTTTTTCCTTCAGACAACTCGTTGATCATTCATGGTTTTGCAGATGCAGATTGGGCAACATGCCTCGATACTAGGCACTTCACAACTGGTTACTGCGTTTTTCTTGGATCATCTTTGATCTCTTGAAAATCTAAGAAACAAAGCACAGTTAGTCGTTCCTCTGCTTAATCAAAATATCGGGCTTTGATAACTCTCACATGTGAGATACAGTGGCTAGTCTATCTCCTTAGTGACTTACAAGTTCCTGTTTCTCAACCTGCTATGGTTTATTGTGACAACCAAGTTGCAATTCACTTGGCTCTCAATTCTTCGTTTCACGAACGAAGCAAACACATAGAATTAGATTGTCATGTCACCAGGGAGAAGATCATTGCTGGGTTGATTTGTCTCTTACCAGTATCTACCACCCATCAACTGGCTGACACCTTCACCAAGGCACTGCATCCAGCCACTTTTCATGAATTCTTGTCCAAGTTGGGGTTTCATGACATTCACCTTCCAACTTGAGGAAGGGACAGGGGGCGATGCGATACTTGTTCTCTGCACATGCGCCTCATGTGACATCTTGAGTCTGTTTAGCTTGAATATGTTAGTCAGTTAGTTTTCTGCAATTACATTTTCTATTATTTTCTGACTTCTTGTTTCAGCTATGCTATAAGTTAGAGCAGTAGTTGCATATTGAATTATTGAGTGAACAGTTCATCAGATTATACATTTTCTCTTTGTCTCGTATCATAACTTATACCAAACCCAATAAGCAAACTATATTCACCATTAACTAAGGAAAGATATATAAGTTCTGATTTTGAGAAAAAGAAATTTCAGTTTTGGTATCAGGTATTGACACTATTACGAAATAAAATGAAGTCAAAGCTCTATCATGCAATTTTTCCTTTCTTTGTCTTATCACATAGATTGGAGAAAAAGGAATGTAGAAACTCTGCATAAAGGATCCTATTATTTGGGGAAAGTTAATATCCAGGCCAAACTATGCTGCTTTGCGTTTTTAGATAATTGCAACTTTATTCTAAAGGAAATGTTAAGGACACATTTATAAAATTTTCTTTATTTACAAATAAAAGAATAGGAGAAAAAGAAAGGAAAATAGATGAAAGTAATAAAAATTGAGTTATGTGAAAAGATTTTTTTTTTTTTTGATATTATCTACGGGTGCATCAATTATCCGATTAGTTCGATTTGAGTCGGGTAGGATTAGATGACTCTCCCTACTAAATTTTAACATAATTGTATTCACATAAACTCAGATTCAAGACCACTAATTGAGATGGAACAACTCCTTATAGTTAATGCGGTGCTTGGTGATAAGTTTGTTTATTATATCTTAAGTATCATTATTGTTGTATCATGCTAGCGAATCTGCAGATGATATAGACGTTTCCATTTTTATACAAAGCAAACTTGAAATGCTACGAAACTTCATTATTAGACCAAAGGCCACGGCCTAAAAAATTCTATGAAAACTTTTTGTGCACGGCCCTTCTTTTCTAATTAGCTGATAGAGAGTTTTAAAAATATTTGCTAAGGATTTGAGACTTGGCCCCCTTTTCTTTTCGTCACATACTTGAATATGGACTTTTTGATAGTCAAGCCAACTTGTACTAGACATATAAATTAAAGCATCACGAAATTTCACAAGGTTATAGGAAAACGCACGAGCTATTGGCATTCCTTTTCAACCCCACACTAGTTATAATACCCCTAACTTAAATAATTTAATTAATTACTTTAAGTTAAGTAATTAAGTATGTATTAGTGAGTAAAATCAAGTATAAGGCATAATTAAGTGAATTGGGGTCACTTTTGGGGTAAAAAGTGTACCCAGTAAAAATTAAGGGGTATAATTGGGTGTAGGTAAAAGTACCCAAAATATAAAAATGAAAGTGAAAATATTCCAGACTTTTGGGTAAAGTTTGGTAATTAAAGGAGTTGAATAGATAGACGAACCAATACCCACTTAACCTATTTTAAGTGGCAAACCACTTAAAGAACCCCAAAATATCCCCTCCCCAACCCGTGTGCGCAGAGGAGAGAAAGAGAGAAAGAAGAGAAGAAGAAATGGAGAAAGGAGAAGAGAGGAAAGGAGAAGAGGAAAGGGGGAAAACCCTAGGGGGATCAAACCTTGATGGTTTTGAGTGATTCCAAAGCCTAAACCACTCCAAATCTTCCTCTCTTTCACAATCCTAGCTTGGATCTTGGTGGGGAGTGTTGTGGTTTGAGATATTTCCTTCCAAAGTTTCGACCCATTGGAGGAATTGAGAGATTTGTTGGTTTCTACTTTCATGGAAGCTTGAGGAACCATCACCCCTTCATTGTGCAACACTTTGTGGTAAGATTTCATCCTTTGAACTCTATTTTCATGAAGAATCCATGATTTAGGTTTTGGATGAATAGTGTTTTAGGGTTTTATGTTAATGTGAGTAGATTGGCTATGTTCAAGGAGGATTGAGATTTAGTGTACGTTATGGAAAATGCTAGAAATGATAAATAAACGGTAGAAATGAGTTTAGATTGTTATTTTGGTAAAGTTTGTTATTTGAGCAAATTATGCTTGGAAATTAAGGATATTCTTTAATGGTGAGCCATTGTTTGATTATAGAATTGATTGTGTTCCTTGTATTAATAGGATTGAGGCAAGAGAACCAAGTGGAGTGACCAACCCTTGTGGTTGAGTGCAATTGAGGAGAGTTCAAAAGCAAGGTAAACCTTTGGACCTTGGGGTTGATCCCATTGAGTGTTCCACCATACTCCGTTAAGGAGAAATGGTTTTTGAGATGTGATATATAATTATGATATAGTAATTGTATGCTCATGCATTGATTCATGCATTGATACATGTTATGATTGATTCATGATTATTGGTTGATGTTGATTGTTGAAGAGTCATTGAGGAATGGTTATAGAGGTAGAAAAGAATGAATGAGGTAATGATTGAGGATTGTGATTGAGGTTATGACTGATAGTATTATGATGAGGATGATTGGTAGGAACTTCCCTTGGAAACAGCCCTATGTGGATCTCCATGTGGTAAGAGCCTAAGAGAAACAGCCCTATGTGGATCTCTCTTGGAGGTTCCTATGTTGAGGTTAAGGACTTCCTTTGGAAACAGCCCTATGTGGATCTCCATGTGGTAAGAGCCTAAGAGAAACAGCCCTATGTGGATCTCTCTTGGAGGTTCCTAGATTGAGGTAAGGACTTCCCTTGGAAACAGCCCTATGTGGATCTCCATGTGGTAAGAGCCTAAGAGAAACAGCCCTTTGAGGATCTCTCTTGGAAGTCCAAGTAATGTTTATGGATAAGAATGTGTTAAGTTGTTATAATTATGTGTACATCAAAAGTGAACCTTAGGGTGGAGTGATCTCCAAGGACCCCTGGTTTACTGTGATATATTCGTATATCTCACCCCGTGTTGTGGGGCATCATTTCAGGTACTGATAGAGGTAAAGTTGACCGAGGCAAAAAGCATGAGTAGCTTGTACCTGATAGCTTGACATTTTGAGTTGCATGCCATTTAGAATTGCTATATGTATATTTTGATGTCACAATGATGTAATTGAGACCTGATGATGTTGTAATGTTGTAACTAATGAAGATATATGTAAGATGAGACGGTATGCATGTTTCTCTTAGTGTATGAGTATCTAGAGAGACTAGAATTTATGTATTGAAAGGATTATATGATGTAAATTAGGTGAAAGAAGACCTTTAGGTTGGAAAACCAATTTAAAACAAAGGTACCCTACCTTGTTGTCCGATTTTCGTATCTTATACGATAGATTTGGACCTTTGTGTCTTAATGGAAGTTGTAGATATGTTTCTTAGCTTTCCATAGAGACCAAGATTGTGTAATTTGGATAAGTATAACTAAAGTTATGGTTAAAATACCACAGGTAGGTCAAGGTGCCCTGTTTTGGGTACACAGCCCTGTTGTCTGGCGCTATGGGCGCCAGACTGGCGCTAGGAGCGCCAACGGCCAAAATGAGGCAGTGGCGCTGGCGCTGAGGGCGCCACTGTGGCGCTGTCAGCGCGGGTGATCTGCTGATTCAGCACCTGTCGCTTAGAAATCTCATAACTTGGGCTACGGTGCTCCGATTTGAGCGCGGTTTGAACCCACGCGTAAATAATGAAAAATACTATAATATAATGGACAAATGGAGACCATAATAAATGAAATGAAAGTATGGTATTAAGCTTTAATTATTTTATTCCGCAATGTATTATGGTTATGGTCACACAATTGGGTAATTTTAATTCGGCTTGTTTTAAAAGAAAAATTTAACCGAATTTTAATTGCACCAATGTGATTGTAACTGCGCTTAATATCATAAGTTGATGTTAACAAACCGGTTCTAGAACGGGGTGTTACATTTTATGGTATCAGAGCAGTTTCTCAGGGAAACTTGTAGATTGATGTTATGTTTGCTTGGTGTTTAATGCTTTGTAGTTGTTTTGGTACTCTTGATGATTATTGCATTTGTGATCACTTAGTGTGAGCCTGATCAACTCATTCCTTTGTGTAACATGTGTAGTGTCATGACGAGGAACCGAAATAACGTTGAAGCATCGAATGCAAATGCTCAACCAGATCCTGTTTTGGCTGCTTTGGTTAGGCCCCGAGGTGGTCGTGGGGCAATAGGTGGGCAGTCGGATCCTATGGTTGAAACCCTGGCAGCTGTACAAAGGGAGTTGGAGGTTAGTCGTCGAGCTAATGAAAACTTACTTAAGACAAATGAAGACACGCGGAATGCTATGGCCGCGATGATGAACGAGTTGAGGACATTGAGGGGTGCTAGACCCGAGAACCGACAACCCTCTCCTCCTCCTCACACTGCCACGCCTACTCCACCTGCTCACAATGAAGAAGACGGAGCGGGTAATGATGAGGGTGAAGCGAGTCACCACTCAGGTAGTCATAGTCATCATACTGAGGTGCGTCAACCTCATGCAGAACAGGTTGATGAGCACGAAGTTGAGGAAAGAAGATTAATGGCTTTTAGGAAACACAAACGTCCTTCTTTTAAAGGAGAATATGACCCAATGGTGGCAGCAAAGTGGCTCCAAGCTATGGAGAAGATTTTTAGGGTTATGAGGTGCCCTGATGCATTGAAGTTAGTCTACTCCGTTTATATGCTGGAAGAGGAAGCTGAAGATTCGTGGACTAATACAGTGCAACCTTTAGAAGCTGAAGGCCGGGAAATCACCTGGCGGTTGTTTGAGACGTTGTTCTTGGACAACTACTTCCCTAGGGAGGCTGGGAAGGAACGAGAGATCAATACAATGATCTGAAACAAGGGTCGATGTCCATTGACCAATATTTTGCCAAGTTCAATGAATTGATGAAATATGCTAACTATGGGAGAGCCCTACCCACTCCAGCTGAGATGACCTCCAAGTTC
>JAVKPL010006435.1:0-26859 GCA_032173675.1 Gastrolobium villosum | reverse complement strand
CCTCACAATCATTTTTAAAATAAAAAGTCATTTTTAGAAAAGTCACTTTAGACAAAGCTACTTTAATAATTTGGATTGTAGCGTGCTAAAGTCAAAAGTTACTTTATTGTTTTGGATTGTAGTGTTCAATGTTGTCAAAATCGAGATCTTTAGTAAAATTGAAACCGGATTAAAAATCATAAAACGCAAATTAGTAATGTAAAAAAATCATAAAATATCGCCAAAACGTAAAAGCGTTTGGAATATTAGTAAAATCATTTTGTTGAAGAAAATCGTAAAAACGTAAAATCATAGTGATAAATCGAGATTTTAAACAACAATGGTAGTGTTTTGTCAAAAAGGTTACTTTTAGGGCCTTGGATTGTAATATTTTGTCAAAAGTAATTGCTGGTGTGTCATTATTATGTCCTAGGAAGCACGGACACTTGTAAAAACAGGAAGAGTCGGGTCCAACACGGTGACACGCTCCGACACGGTGTCGGACACGCGGTTGAATTTTTCCGACAAGTTGACCATTCCGACACGCGAATTTGACCGTGTCAGACACGGTCAACTGGCATTTTCGTAAATTTTTTTATTTTTTATTTTTTTAAATTTAAAAAAAATTAAAATTTATTAATAAAGCTTCCACCTGATCATATCAATTTTTTTTTTGTATTTTTTCCCCTTAAGTAGATAAGAGATCATCTCAGCATCATTGTTGTCAATTCCTATTACGCTCTTGTTATATCTCATTCTCTCTGATCTCTCTCTAATATGATTTGATCTCTCTATATGATATTATGTCTCTCTCATCCCATTTTTTTTATTAAAGCTTCCATCTTTATAACGTGTTGATGGGTATTATTAATTTAGTTTCATTTTTTGTTAAATTATTAAATATTAAATGAAATATAAACTATATAAATTAAAGATATTATTTAATATTAAAACGTGTCCCAACGTGTAGAAATCCATAATTTTTTAGGATTGACGTGTCGGAGTGTCGTGTCGTATCACGTGTCGCGTGTCGTATCGGTGCTACATAGATTATTTCTGCTTATGATGTAAGATTTGACATTTATGTTCTACTTCCTTGTCTATAAAACGAGACTTGTTATTTATAAGATGGAAGATATTGAAATAGAAATAAAATTAGTGTGTTCTTATCTCCATGAATACTCTATAAGTTTCTTTTTTCTTTCCAAAAACCTAGTATAATGTTAAGGAATAAAACTTCTGTTGTTGCAGCAGAACTTTCTTTACTTTCTTTCTTGTAGCAGACCCAACAATGAAGAGAGAAAAAGGTGAAACATGTGAGAGAAAGGTGAAATATTTGAGAGAAAATAAAATGGTAGGCCCTAACTTATTTTATGTCTCAGCTGCTATAATAAAAGTTTAATGGAAATTTTATTCCCATAATGTTATTAGCATAATCTATTCTAAAAAAGAAGCATGTATGCTCTATATGCTTATCATTTTAAGGGATTCTGTGTATCTGAAATTTTTTGATAATGATCCATACGTATATTTTATGATCCTTCTGTCTTTAAGATTCTATGAGTGATAATTGTTCAAGTCATTTAGAAAAGAGTTATAAAATGAGGGTGAAAAACTTTATAAGAGATGGTAAAGATAACCAACATATGGATACTTAAAAAATTGGTAGACTCTCAACCCGTTTAAAAAAAATTAAAAAATTAAACTAATAATTAAATCTAAAGGAAATTTTCAAAGCAAAAAAAAAAAAAAACTCAAACTTGACACGACCTTTTGACCATCTTGATGCAAAATTCGAAACCATTATCCCAATAGGCGCAAAATTTTAAAAAAATTTATCAAAATAAGGGGAAGGATCTATTTACCACGAAAAAAGTTTATCACCTTTACATCCAATCTTATCACTGTTGATTTTCGTCAATCTAACTGTTATGGGCTCATTCAACAGAAGCAGCCCAAACAACGCAAATAGCAATACGGGCTCCAACGTCGGCCCAAAGAATTCCAAGGGGACCAGTCCAGTTAGCAGGAGGACAAGGAGACAGCACAATTGGTTCCAATATTTCGTAATGGGCTGACCCAAGACGAAGACCCAGGACTAGAGGCACCGTGTGCGTAAGGCATTGCAAGATAGCATTAAGAAAGCAAGTATTGCCAAGATTTGAAAGCACAGCTCCCTGTTAAACAAATCAATTATCAAAACAAACAAAATCCTTGAGACAAACAGAACAAGAACAAGAACAAGAACAAGAATAAGAACAAGAACAAGAACAAAAAAACATGTACCACCCCAAAAGGTACAACCGTGGAGGCAGAAATTTCATTATTCGAATGTGCCCCGTTATCATCGGAAGCACGCTCTGAATCCAACACATCCGGAGCCACAGCGGAAACCCGAGACGAGGGCCAAGAATGACTCTCGTTGGAAGGCAACACCGACAGCCATGGCGAATTGCCAGGGAACGAAGGGGGGACCAATTGAGAGGCATTTAGATTTAGGGTTTTGGCTTTAGAAAGGGGGTTTGGGTTTGGTACCAAAGGAGCGTCCAATTCTGATAGGTCCTGTCTGTCTTGTGCAAAGAGTGATGATGAGGACACAAGACTTGAAAACGGCAAGTTAAGGCTCTTTTTTATTACGTTTTTTAAAAATACTTTTTTACTTTTCAGACCAAAAAGTAAGGTTTGTTTTGTAAAAACAGTTTTAAGGACCGTAACTATTTTTTTGCTTTTAGAATTAAATTTAGAAAACATGTTGTCTGTCTGAGTTATTTTTGTTTTCTATTTTGGTTTTTTGAGAGAATACTAGGGTTTTTTGAGAATAAAATTTTGGGAGTAAATTTATATTCGAAAGGCTTCGAATGAACGAGAAAAAAAAATTAAAGAGGTGAATTTGCGGGTTAGGGTTTTGAGATGGATGAGAAGAGGAGGGAAGATGAAAAGGCGTTCAAACAAACTTCTTAGAGAGATAAAATGAGAGGGAAAGTGACTTCACGCGCGCTCTCTCTCTCAACTCCCACTAACACTGTTACTGCTTTCTTCACCACTAGCAATATCTTTTATAATGATAAATTCTTATAAAATAAGGAAACAATTTGGATTATTTCAAGTGAACAAATCATTGTGTGATTATATTATTTAAGGAAAAAAGTAATTATTATTTTAAATGATATAAAGTCGTGTCATTTTAAGATATAGAAATAAAATAATATTTTAAGATATACATAAGAGAATCCAAATACAATCATCAATCATCCGATATTATCAGATTAATATAATTCATTTTAAAATCGGGCAATTGTTATTCGTGATTTGGTGGTATTTGGAAGATATTTTATATGCATTTAATGATAAGGATTAGAAGATTTTAATGTTTTTCCTTTTTTAATTGGTAATGCATTGTATAATACTATTTAGGATAAAAATAAATATTTTTAATAAAAGTATCATTTAATAAAGGATTTATATAATTCTTAAAAAATGTCATATGATATCAGTTTTTATAAAAATTTATTGATAAGTGTGTCCAAAACATAAATTAATTTTTATAATTTTTTTAAAATATTTTAAAAATTAATATATTGAAAATATATTTTTTTAATATATTAAAATTAAAATAACATATTGATTTTTAGGATTACACTGGCCAACGATGTTAATATATCAATATCTTATCAGGCCTTATCCCTGCGCCTTAGGGCCTGTTTGGTGCAGTGGCGTACCCACAGCTAAACCAGCAGGTGCCTTGGCACCTGCTTGGTTTTTTTTTACTTATTATCTAATTAATTATTATTAACTAATGTGAAAATTATAATTTGGCATCACCTAAATAGAAAATTAAATACTCGATGCAAAGTAACAACAAACCATATAAATGCAAACAAATAATAAGGAACATGTATAGTGTGTTTATTTTTGTGTTCTACCTTTTGTATATTTTATCCCGTATATTTGTTTTTTCCTGCTTTATTCTAATCATTTATGTTATTTATTTTTACTCCTATTATTTAAAAAAAGAAAGATTTCTAAACTTAATCACAAAAATGATTTGTTAACTTATTTCAAAATTTGGGCCCAACTAAACCAAATAAACCCATTTAAAAGTAGGAAAAATGGTTTGTCCTTTTAAATGACACAAGATTGTATACTTTTAGTTTTTGACACTATATCTTAACGATAAAACATAGTTATAATGTTATCAAAAAAAAAACAAAGTTATAATATGAAAAATTGCTTCTTTTTTGTATTTCCTCGGTCACTTCAGTAGACTTAGAGAGAGAGAAAAAATAACTTTTCATATTATAACTATGTCTTACCGGTAAGACATGGTATTAAAAACTAAAAGGACACAATTTATGTCTTTTAAAAGGACAAACACTTAACCCTTAAAAGTAACAATCATGAAACTAAATGAATAACAGGACTATAATTATGAAAGATGAAGGTCTGTTGAACTATTTTATTTTGGGTTATTGCACACACAAACAATAGTCAAAAACCTAATTCCCAAATGTGAGAACTTTAAATTTGTATAATTATAATAAACATTTTAATAAATATTTTTCCAGATATATTTATATAATTATAATAAATATTTTAATAATTTTATATGTCAAATTTTTTGGCCGCACCTAAATTTTTTGGCCGGCTCCGCCACTGGTTTGGTGTAATGTATAAGGCCTGATAGTATAAACTTATACTATACGTTATGACATTTCCAGTTGTTTGGAGTGACCATCGTATAGTATAAGCTTATACAGCATGACCCCTTTATACATCAAAATGATGTATAATTTAATCCGGCCTAAGAGTGGTGGATTAGGCCTGATAATGGATTGATGTATTAATGTTTCTTACAAATACAATTCCCAAGAATTAATATATTATTTCAATATTTATATATTAATTTTTTTTAATATATTAATTTTTAAAATATTGGAGGATATTATCTTATACAATATCATACCAAACGCTGGATAGTATTAAAATTTAATCAGGTCTTGTACAATCAGGTCTTATACTATCAGGCCTTATCCTGTACTATGCACCAAACATGCCCTTAGGCCGAATTAAGTTATACATCGTTTTGATGTATTAAGAGATTCTGCTATATAAGCTTATACTATTCGATGGTGACACTAAACAACTGAAAATGTCATAACTTATAGTATAAGTTTATACTATCAGGCCTTATACGTCACACCAAATAAGCCCTTAGCTCACCTTGTTCAATAGTAAGATTCTTTCCTACTATGTTTCAAAACGATGCAATACTATGGTGTAGATTTAACTATAAGTTTAATAGGGAATATTCTTACTACCAAAATTTTCTATAATTAACTCACTACCTATCTATCTAATCATTATTAAATCAACATTTTCTCTTTTTATAATTTTTTTTAAGATTCTTTCTATTTGATCTAATGGTGATTAAATAGATAATAAATTAGTAGTAGCAACTCCCCGTAAATCTAATTGCAATATACCAAGCTTGTTGTAGTAAATATTTTTGCTTTCTACTTTTTTAATAAGAAAAATCAAAAATAAATGGCTAGTTTAAAACCACAATAGTGTTAGTCTTGCGCTTGCCAACTTAAGTGATTATTTGTAAGACATTTTTTAAAATAAAAAAAATATTTCAGTTTTTGCAATAGAATTTTTTTTTCTATCACACTCACGTAGAAGTAGAAATAAGTAAATTCCATTATAATAAGAAAAAAGAAAAAAGCTAATGAAATATAATAGAACATACTCACTTTTATATAAGTATACCGGAGAAAAATTTTATCCAGCAAAAATAAAAATATTAAACCCTTTCATTTTATAATGTATGTGAATGACAATTTAAGTAAATCTTCAAAATTGAGTCATAATCGCAGCTTCTTTTTTATGTTTTTAATATACCGACCATTTGAGGTGAATCAACTCATGTATTTAATAAGAATTAAACCCAAATTTTTTCTCCAACTATTCAATTTGTGTTGTCAAACATGTATAATCACAACTTCTTTTTACATCATGAAAAATCATAATAAAAAAAAACTAGTTTTGCTAGCTATGATATTGATGCTAAATTTCTTGCAAAGGATCAAAATGAACAAAAATAAATACATGGAAAATTGGCAATGATAAAAAGTTTCCATGAATGCCAACCGAAACATTTCCCCCTTTACCCATTTATTATCCATGCCACATATATAAAGAAAGGGTGAAGGCCTTTGGATGAACCTTATCTTACAATGTTAATGATATTACATGGATCTCAGCAACCTTAACCCCAAAATTTTCTGGACGTCCTTTGATAACAGTCAGAAGTGAGTCAAAAAAATGTTAAAATTTGGAAGGTTAAAGACGTCTTTTCAAGTAATTTTGAAAAGATTATTTCCATGAACTGTTAAAATATACTCTGTTAAAAGAGTAAGGATATTCTAACTACCAAATTTTTTTACTACCAACTTACTACCCATCACATTACCATTGGATCAAGGAGAGAGAATGTTAAAAAGTTTTTGAAGAGAGAGAAAATGTTAATCTAATGGTAATTAGATAGGTAGTAAGTTGGTAGTAAAAATTTTTGGTAGCGAGAATATCTCTCCTCCTATTAAAATATAAAGTCACCATAACTATTTATACACTCTCTCTTTGAAATAGAACATATATGTGGGAAGCTCCAACAAAACCTTGATTCATACCTGATTGCTAAGAGCACCTCTAAAGTTACATAGTTCACCCATTTTGGCTCTAACCGGTCAATGCAAACAGTTTAGATATATTGCCTTCAGTCCTTCACTAATAAGGAAAGTGTGCAGCAATATGGGTGGTTGCAATATTTCGGAAAGTGAAAGCCAAGATTGGCCCTTTCTGTAACAGCCCGTTGTACACCGGTATTGTTAACATTGATTATGATATTAAGCGCAGTTACAATCACAGTGATTGGGTTAATTAAATTACGGGCAAATTTTTCTTTTATCATATTCATTTTCTTACATCAATACTTTTTCCGTAATCAATTAAAACAACACTATAATTGTAAATGCAATTCGCGGAATCATATATTTCACTAACATCACTAATCATTCTTTTTATTCGATTCATTTAAACTCACCATCTTACTCTCACATTTTACCAAGTTGTAGTCCTTTACGTTATCTACGCGTGGTTTCGAACCACGTACCATTTGGAGTTCTACCCATCAAGTTAAGCCCCTTTCTTTTAGTCTAGAAAAACCTGAATTTTCGAAAATTACACTGTGGTAATCGATTACCAGTGGGTGGTAATCGATTACCACCTGTCAAAAATGAGGCAGTAGCCAAATTTTGACCTCCTTGTTCTGGTAATCGATTACCAACTTTGGGTAATCGATTACCTCACATGGTAATCGATTACCAAGCCTCAGTAATCGATTACCAGTGAAGACAGTAGCTAATTTTTCGTCCCCTGTTGCATGGTAATCGATTACCATGCTTGGGTAATCGATTACTATGCAGCAAAAATGACAGATTACAGCATTTTAAGCCCAAGAAAGGTTGTGTAATCCATCCCTAACCCCTTGGTACTCCACACAACACATAATCATGTCCTAATGTAGGCTCTAGGCCCTTCCATCATGCAATTTCCTTAAATCAAACATCATTTACAAAGTCCACAATATAATGGCCATTTACATACAAATATGGACCATTCTTACAACAAGAATACCAAGACTTCAAGGCTATGAATGTGGCAATGGACAAGTCCCATGCTCACTCAAAATATACAATTATCCATGTCATGAATAATAAGCAATAAACAAGACTTAGTATACAATCATGAACACTACACAAAAGCACGGAAATAACATCATGCAATATGTTCATGACCTAAGTCTCAAAATACTAATGTCATGCCATGTGCACTCCATAACTCCTCCAAAATGTCATGCAATCCCAATGCACCGCATGCCAATCCAATGTCCACTATACGGGCTTCTTGCTCGAAGCTCCTCCCGGCTCATAGTGACCTGAAATGTGGTCCCCCAAACACGGGGTGAGATATACGGATATATCTCAGTAAACCAATGGAGCTAGAGGCTCTCTCCACTCCATGGCTCACTAAAATGTATAAATATGACATCATGTAATATGCAAGCAATACAATATCACCATCCAACTGGAGACACCCAAGAACATCCACGCATGGATTCATGTTCAAGGACTCCATCATATAACTCCCGAGACAATCCTGGCGCCTCTCCCATGGTTGAGAAGACTCCATGGCAAAACCCAATCGGAACTCCTCATGAGCCCTATCCGGCGGATGTCCCCCGCTTGGATCATCCTGATGTCGCTCCCAGAGTCGACACCATGGCATATCCAACTGGCATTCTCACTAAGGACGAACCCAGCGGATGTCCAAACCAACAAACGTCAACTGGCCAGTGACCAAACAATTTTCACAAAATCCAAGCAATATGCATACAAGCACACAATCACACAATGCCATAACCACATAATCCAACCACTACCTTCCACTAGGTGTGGTGGAGCACACTAGGGATTAAACCCAAGTTCCAAGGGTTTACCTCAATACGAGCAATCCGTTCCAAACGTATGCTCCTAATCAACCTTTCACAATCACGTCCGTGTGAGGCACCCTACAACAATCATCAACTCCAAATTACACCAAAACTCATTTTTCATGAAAATTCCTCAAATTTTCCTAAGTTAAAAACCTATCTTTTTCACCAAAAATTATCATAGCATTTCTAGCTTACAAGCATGATTCTAAGGCCTTTTCATCTAATAGCATTTTTCCATTTGGGCTCTCTATCATCACACATCTAAAATTAAAGGTTTAGAGCATAAATTCCTAGATCTATGAAATCAACCACAAAAATACTACAAATATACTCACAATCAAGTGTATGCTCACCACCAAGGTTCCACTAAACCAAGGGAAGACCAAAAGCTCCAAGAAACTCCAAGAACACTATGGGTCGGATCTGATTTTTGCCAAAAAACGCAGCCAAGAGATGGATTCAAGGTTTCTAAGTGTTACCAATGGATCTAGAAGGTTGTTTACAATAGATTTCAACACCGAAATCAAGCGATTCGGTGAAGAAATGAAGAAATGGCAAAAGATGAAGAATGGGTGTGTTTTTGGCTCACACTTGCAGGGGGCGCGCGAATGAGGAGGAAAAAGGGAGGAAAGAAAGAAGAAAAAGAGGTGGGGGCCAAGTGACTTCGGTCACACGGGTCCCACACGCGATCTATGTAACAGCCCGTTGTACACCGGTATTGTTATCATTCATTATGATATTAAGCGCAGTTACAATCACAGTGATTAGATTAATTAAATTACGGGCAAATTTTTCTTTTAACAAATTCCTTTTCTTACATAAACACTTTTTCCGTAATCAATTAAAACAACACTATAATCGTAAAAGCAATTTGCGGAAGCATACATTCTTGTTAACATCACTAATCATTCTTTTTATTCAATTCATTTAAACTCACCATCTTACTCTCATCTTTTACCAAGTTGTAGTCCTTTACATTGTCTACGCGTGGTTTCAAACCACGTATCATTTGGAGTTCTACCCATCAAGTTACACCCCTTTCTTTTAGTCTAGAAAAAACTGAATTTTCAAAATTTACACTGTGGTAATCGATTACCAGTGGGTGGTAATCGATTACCACCTGTCAAAAAATGAGGCAGTAGCCAATTTTCTCAATCCTCTGTTCTGGTAATCGATTACCAGCTTTGGGTAATCGATTACCTCACATGGTAATCGATTACCAAAGGCCAGTAATCGATTACCAGTGCAGACAGTAGCCAATTTTTCGTCCCCTGTTGCATGGTAATCGATTACCATGCCTTGGGTAATCGATTACTATGCAGCAAAATGACAGATTACAGCATTTTAAACCCCAAAAAGGGTGTGTAACCCATCCCTAACCCCTTGGTACTCCACATAACACATAATCATGTCCTAATGTAGGCTCTAGGCCCTTCCATCATGCATTTTCCTTAGATTAAACATCATTTACATCATCCTCAAAATAATGGCCATTTACATGCAATTATGGACCATTTTTTTACAACATAACTCATCAAGACTTCAAGGCTATGAATGTGGCAATGGACAAGTCCCATGCTCACTCAAAATATACAGTTATCCAAGCCATGAATAATGAAAAATAAACAAGACTTAGCATATGACCATGAACACTAACAAAAGCATGGAAATGACATCATGCAATATGTTCATGACCTAAGTCTCAAAATACTAATGGTATGCTATGTGCACTCCATAAACTCCTCCAAAAAGCCATGCAATCCCAATGCACCGCATGCCAATCCAATGTCCACTATACGGGCTTCTTGCCCGAGGCTCCTCCCGGCTCATAGTGACCTGAAATGTGGTCCCCCAAACACGGGGTGAGATATACGGATATATCTCAGTAAACCAATGGAGCTAGAGGCTCTCTCCACTCCATGGCTCACTAAAATGTATCAAAATGACATAATATGATATGCAAGTAAAACAATATCACCATCCACCTGGAGACACCCAAGAACATCCACTCATGGATTCATGTTCAAGGACTCCATCATATAGCTCCCGAGACAGTCCTGTCGCCTCTCCCATGGTTGAGAAGACTCCATGGCAATACCCAACCGGAACTCCTCATGAGCCCTATCCGGCGGACGTCCCACGTTTGGATTATCCTGGCGCCGCTCCCAGAGTCGACTCCACGGCAATACCCGACTGGCATTCTCACAAGGATGAACCCAGCGGATGTCCAAACTCCACTCGTCAACTGGCCAGTGACCACACAATTTTCACACAATACAAGCAATATGCATACAAGCACACAATCACATCATGTCATAACCACATAATCCAACCACAACCTTCCTCTAGGTGTGGTGGAGCTCACTAGGGATTAAACCCAAGTTCCAAGAGTTTACCTCAATTCTTAGCAATCCGTTCCAAACGTATGCTCCAACTTAACTTTTCACAATTCCAACCGTGTGAGGCACCCTACAACAATCATCAAATCCAAATTACACCAAAACTCATTTTTCATGAAAATTCCTCAATTTCCTCTAAGTTAAAAACCTATATTTTTTCACCAAAATTTAACATAGCATTTCTAGCTTACAAACATGATTCTAAGGCCTTTTCATCTAATAGCATTTTTCCATTTGGGCTCTCTATCATCACACATCTAAAGTCAAAGGTTTGAACACAAATTCATAGATCTATGAAATCAACCATCAAAAGACCACAAATATACTTACAATGTGTTGTATGATCACCACCAAGGCTTCACTAAACCATTTGAAGATCAAAACTCCAAGAAATCTCCAAAAACACAAATGGGTCGAATCTGAGTTGCTCAAAAACGCGGCCAAAGAGATGGATTCAAGGCTTCTAAGTGTTACCAATGGCTTTGGAAGGTTGTTTACGATAGATTTCAACACCAAAATCAAGCGATTCGGTGGAGAAATGATGAAATGGCAAGAATGGAGGAGAAATGGGTTTGGCTTCCTTTTTTCCCACAGAGAGCGCGCGAGAGATGGAGAGGAAAAGAAGGAAAAAAGGAAAGAAAAGGAGGTGGGGCCAAGTGACTTCGGTCACACGGGTCCCACACGCGATCTAACTTTAACCCCGATAAAAATTCCGATCACAAATCCTTAATCTAAATATTTTTCCAGTCCATGACATATTTTTATTTCTCCAAAATCTTGATAAAAATTTCACACCTATTGGTACACTCATACCTCAGTATTTAACACTAAAAATCACTATTCATCAATTTTTCTCAAATTTGCCTATTCCCTCAATTTTTCGCCCTGATTCCATTTTCAGCATTATTTTTGTCATATGAAATCTCTAACTCAGTATTTAAGCCTCATAACACACGGTTGGCAAATTACCATTTTTCCCTTTTTGCCCCTTTTGGCCATAATCCTTGGATTTTCACTAATCCATCAACTTTCATTTCACAATATGATATTAAAATGCACATTTAAATATTTGAGGTGTTATATTCACCCCACCTTTTTGAAATTTTGTCCGCAAAATTAAATCATACCTGCTCGCTAACTCAGGATACAGCCGGAGAATCTCGTCCTCCCGCTCCCAAGTAGCCTCCTCAGGTGTGCGGCCTTCCCACTGAATCTTCAGCATGGGAATCACTTTACTTCTCAATCGCTTTTCACTGCGATCCAATACTGCAATAGGACCAATGGGAGTCTTCAAGTTCTCCCTGATTTCAATATTATCCGGCATCACCACATGTGATTCATCCGGAATATAATGTCGCAACTGCGACACATGAAACACATCATGTAAATTAGACAACTGTGGGGGTAAGGCAAGCTGATAGGCCACCAATCCTACTCTTTTCATAATCTGATATGGCCCAATGAATCGTGGGCTCAGCTTCCTCACACCCAACGCACGGCCAACACCTGTGACCGGCGACAAACGTACAAATACATGGTCACCTTCCTCAAATTCCAGCGGTCTATGCTTATTGTCATAGTAGCTTTTCTGCCGATTCTGTGCCTGTTTCAATTTTTCTCTAATCATTTCAATTTGCACTGTTGTTTCCTGCACAAAATCCGGACCAAATCTTTCTTTATCGCCTACCTCAGTCCAACAAGTGGGCGTACGACACCTCCTGCCATACAAAACCTCATATGGTGCCATACCCAGACTGGAATGAAAACTGTTATTATAAGAAAATTCCACCAATGGTAAATACCTATCCCAGGCATTACCCTGTTCCAATGTACAAGCTCTCAACATATCCTCAAGTGTCTGTATGGTCCTCTCAGTCTGACCATCAGTCTGCGGGTGATAAGCAGTGCTCAGTCGAAGCTGAGTGCCAAAATCCTGCTGCAAAGCTCCCCAAAATCGTGAAGTAAACTTCGGGTCCCGATCACTCACAATGCTAATCGGTATCCCATGGAGTCTAACAATCTCCTTTACATAAAGTGTAGCCAACTTCTCCGTGGTGTAGTCTACTCGTACTGGTAGAAAATGTGCAGACTTCGTGAGTCGGTCCACAATAACCCAAATCGAATCATAACCAGCTTGAGTTCGCGGCAATCCAACAACAAAATCCATAGAAATACTTTCCCATTTCCATTCAGGTATATCCAGCGGCTGAAGTAATCCAGCAGGTTTCTGATGCTCTATTTTCACTTTCTGACACACCAAGCACTTAGACACGTACTCGGCAACATCCCTTTTCATCCCAGGCCACCAGAACTTAACTTTCAAATCTTGGTACATTTTTGTGGCACCTGGGTGGATAGCATATTGACCCTTGTGGGCCTCAGTCATAACTTCCTCTGCAAGTTCCTTGGGCACAACAATCCTGCCCTGATATAACAACAATCCCTGCTCATTGACAGATATGCCACTCTGGCTTTTCAAATATTTTATACTTTCATTTCTAATCTGAGTCTCTTTAATCTTTTCGTGCAGTTCGTTTTCAATCCGAGTCAACTCCATATCACACATCCTTCCTGCAAAGAAATTCGTTATTTTCATATCACGGAATTGCTCAATCACTTCATTGTCCCACATCATCATATGAGATAAGTTAACAGACTTCCTACTCAATGCATCTGCCACAACATTAGCCTTTCCCGGGTGGTATTTCAGCTCAAAGTCATAATCTTTCAAGAATTCAACCCATCTACGCTGCCTCATATTCAGCTCTTTCTGATCAAATAAATATTTCAAGCTTTTATGGTCGCTGAACACAGCAAATTTCATCCCATATAGAAAATGCCTCCAAATTTTCACGGCAAACACAATAGCAGCCAATTCTAAGTCATGCGTCGGATAATTTTCTTCATGTGGCCTTAACTGCCTAGACGCATATGCAATCACTTTTCCTTCCTGCATCAGTACGCTCCCTAAACCTTTCTTAGAAGCGTCACAATATAACACAAACTCACCCTCCGGATCAGGTAAAGTCAACACCGGAGCAGTGGTCAATTTCTCTTTTAGTAGCAGAAAACAGTCTTCACATTCCTGGGTCCACACAAAAGGAGTATCCTTTCGTGTCAATCGGGTCAACGGTAGAACCATTGCAGAAAATCCCTGAATAAATCGGCGATAATAGCCAGCAAGCCCCAGAAAACTTCTAATTTCAGTCACAGTCTTAGGTCTTTCCCAGTCACTCACCGCTTCAATCTTGCTTGGATCCACTGCAACACCACTTGCAGAAATAACATGACCCAAAAATTGCACCTCAGACAACCAGAATTCACACTTAGACGGTTTAGCATACAGTTTCTTGTCTTTCAACACCTGCAACACAGTCCTCAAATGGTCGACGTGCTCCTCCTTACTCTTAGAGTAGATCAAAATGTCATCAATAAAAACAATTACAAACTGGTCCAAAAATGGTTTGAAAATGCGGTTCATATAGTCCATGAACACCGCCGGGGCATTAGTAAGCCCAAAAGGAATAACTTGATACTCAAAATGTCCATATCTGGACCGGAAAGCTGTTTTAGGTACATCCTCCGGTTTAATCCGAATCTGGTGATATCCGGACCGGAGATCAATCTTCGAAAATACACAGGCACCCATCAACTGATCTAATAAATCATCAATACGCGGTAATGGGTACCGGTTCTTAATAGTCACTTTATTCAGCTGTCGGTAGTCAGTGCACAATCTCATGCTACCATCCTTTTTCTTTACAAATATCACCGGTGCTCCCCACGGAGACACACTCGGCCTAATAAAATTCTTCGCAGATAATTCTTCAATGTGTTTCTTCAACTCAGCCAACTCAAGTGGCGACATCCGGTATGGAGCCAAGGAGATCGGCCCCACACCAGGCAATAAATCAATCGAGAATTCAATCTCTCTCTCAGGTGGGAATTCCGGTATCTCATCCGGAAATACATCCTCAAACTCATTAACAACTGGAATAGTAGAAATCTCCTCCTTTTTATCACCCACCAATCCGCCCAACAAGACATAACCCAGATCTCCAGCCTTCAAGGCTTTCACAGTCTGACTGACAGACAAGTACAAAGACGGACAAACAGACGGCCTCTCGTGAGATAGCAACAACCTCTTCCCGCAGCAATCAATCATTGCGCAGTTCCGAGACAACCAATCCATCCCTAAAATCAAATTGACAGAGGCCAGGGGTAAGATAATTAAATCAATGGTGTAACCCCTGCCTAAATAAGTGAACTTCACATCTTCACAAATCCAAGACGATTCACTAACCTCTCCTGTAGCGGTAGTAATACGCATCGGAGGAACCATCCGTGTTACCTTTAAATCCAACGCCTTAGCCACATAGTCCGCCACAAATGAATGTGTCGCTCCCGAATCAAACAACACAGATAAATCAACATTAGAGAGAAAAATTATACCTTTAACCAAATTCGGAGCCTTTTCAGTACGTTGCGCATTAGTAGTATAAACTCGTCCCACAGTAGGAACAACAGCAGTAGGAGCAGCAGTAGTAGTAGCTGGCGGCAAGGCCTGCAGAT
Source organism: Gastrolobium villosum (assembly GCA_032173675.1). NCBI lineage: Eukaryota > Viridiplantae > Streptophyta > Magnoliopsida > Fabales > Fabaceae > Gastrolobium > Gastrolobium villosum. The sequence continues at coordinate 11,355 of JAVKPL010006435.1, read as the reverse complement.
TCGCAGCCTGCCCCGAAGAAGATGGACAATTTCTAGCAAAGTGGCCACTCTGACCACATCTAAAACAGTTCGACGTACCAGCACCACATACACCTCTGTGGTATTTCCCACACATCCCACATTTTGGGATATAATATCTGTCCGCAGCACCACCACCACTAGTGTTTCCACCCCTCTTGAAGTGACCAGGAGGCTGCCTCACATGCAACCCCCTACCTCTATTATTATTATTGAAACCTCCTCTGTTAGTATTACCAGAAGGACCAGGTGTCCTCTTAACATCTTGCTCTTTTACCTTATCCGATTTTGGATACCTCCCATAAACAGTCTCGACCCTCTTGCATTGGGTCACCAAATCAGCAAAGTTCCTCACCGCAGTATTAGACATCCTCTTTGCAATCTTCTCACTCAGCCCTCTTTGAAATTTAGCTGACAAGAATTCCGGAGTAGGTAGAGTACCTCCATAATTAGCAAACTTCACAAGCTCATTAAATTTTGCCACATAGGCATCCACAGTCATAACTCCCTGTACCAAATTATCAAATTCACCTTGCTTTGCCTCCCGAACATCACGGGGAAAATATTCTTCATGAAATAATCCTTCAAACAAAGTCCAAGTAAGAACCTCACCCTGAATAACAAATGGGCGAGACGCATTGTCCCACCACTCCTGGGCATCACCCTCCAGCATATAAACAGAATATAACAACTTCTGCGGATCTTGGCATCTCATAACTTGAAAAATCTTATCCATACCCCTCAACCAAGCAGTGACCTCCTTTGGGTCCCTTGACCCCAGAAATGCGGGTGGCTTATGTTTCCTAAAAGATATGAGCCTACGCTCATCGTCAGCATTATCTAGCACCTGCTCAGCAGCCCCAGTAGATTGGGCAACAGATGATGGATCAGGAACATAGCTAGGGTCAGTAGTAGTATGATGACTAGCCTCACCAGTGTGGTGACTAGCCCCACTCTCCCCCTGTTGAGGAGTAACAGATGGCGTCGGTGTAGGAGTCACCGTAGCCGTATGTGGAGGTGTATTATCCCTCCTAGGACGACCTCTATCCGCCCTCATCTCAGCCATAAAGGCCTGCATCATATCCTGATTAGCTTTCATCAGGTTCTCAGTCATATTTCTATTTGCAGCCGTTTCCGCCTGCAGAGCATTCAGTGCTGCAGTGACCGGATCCGGTGGCAAAGGACCTGCACCACGTGCCCCACGGCGACCTCGTGCCCTACTCATGATATATGTACATGTAACACAAAGGAATGAGTTGATCAGACCCACACTGAGGAATCACATATACATTAATCATAAATAGTTCACAGATAGCTATGACACACAAGATACAACATACACAAACAATCAGAGTTCCCTAAACAAAACTGCTCTGATACCATAAAATGTAACAGCCCGTTGTACACCGGTATTGTTATCATTCATTATGATATTAAGCGCAGTTACAATCACAGTGATTAGATTAATTAAATTACGGGCAAATTTTTTCTTTTAACATATTCCTTTTCTTACATAAACACTTTTTTCGTAATCAATTAAAACAACACTATAATCGTAAAAGCAATTTGCGGAAGCATACATTCTTGTTAACATCACTAATCATTCTTTTTATTCAATTCATTTAAACTCACCATCTTACTCTCATCTTTTACCAAGTTGTAGTCCTTTACATTGTCTACGCGTGGTTTCAAACCACGTATCATTTGGAGTTCTACCCATCAAGTTATACCCCTTTCTTTTAGTCTAGAAAAAACTGAATTTTCAAAATTTACACTGAGGTAATCGATTACCAGTGGGTGGTAATCGATTACCACCTGTCAAAAAATGAGGCAGTAGCCAATTTTCTCAATCCTCTGTTCTGGTAATCGATTACCAGCTTTGGGTAATCGATTACCTCACATGGTAATCGATTACCAAAGGCCAGTAATCGATTACCAGTGCAGACAGTAGCCAATTTTTCGTCCCCTGTTGCATGGTAATCGATTACCATGCCTTGGGTAATCGATTACTATGCAGCAAAATGACAGATTACAGCATTTTAAACCCCAAAAAGGGTGTGTAACCCATCCCTAACCCCTTGGTACTCCACATAACACATAATCATGTCCTAATGTAGGCTCTAGGCCCTTCCATCATGCATTTTCCTTAGATTAAACATCATTTACATCATCCTCAAAATAATGGCCATTTACATGCAATTATGGACCATTTTTTTACAACATAACTCATCAAGACTTCAAGGCTATGAATGTGGCAATGGACAAGTCCCATGCTCACTCAAAATATACAGTTATCCAAGCCATGAATAATGAAACATAAACAAGACTTAGCATATGACCATGAACACTAACAAAAGCATGGAAATGACATCATGTAATATGTTCATGACCTAAGTCTCAAAATACTAATGGTATGCTATGTGCACTCCATAAACTCCTCCAAAAAGCCATGCAATCCCAATGCACCGCATGCCAATCCAATGTCCACTATACGGGCTTCTTGCCCGAGGCTCCTCCCGGCTCATAGTGACCTGAAATGTGGTCCCCCAAACACGGGGTGAGATATACGGATATATCTCAGTAAACCAATGGAGCTAGAGGCTCTCTCCACTCCATGGCTCACTAAAATGTATCAAAATGACATAATATGATATGCAAGTAAAACAATATCACCATCCACCTGGAGACACCCAAGAACATCCACTCATGGATTCATGTTCAAGGACTCCATCATATAGCTCCCGAGACAGTCCTGTCGCCTCTCCCATGGTTGAGAAGACTCCATGGCAATACCCAACCGGAACTCCTCATGAGCCCTATCCGGCGGACGTCCCACGTTTGGATTATCCTGGCGCCGCTCCCAGAGTCGACTCCACGGCAATACCCGACTGGCATTCTCACAAGGATGAACCCAGCGGATGTCCAAACTCCACTCGTCAACTGGCCAGTGACCACACAATTTTCACACAATACAAGCAATATGCATACAAGCACACAATCACATCATGTCATAACCACATAATCCAACCACAACCTTCCTCTAGGTGTGGTGGAGCTCACTAGGGATTAAACCCAAGTTCCAAGAGTTTACCTCAATTCTTAGCAATCCGTTCCAAACGTATGCTCCAACTTAACTTTTCACAATTCCAACCGTGTGAGGCACCCTACAACAATCATCAAATCCAAATTACACCAAAACTCATTTTTCATGAAAATTCCTCAATTTCCTCTAAGTTAAAAACCTATATTTTTCACCAAAATTTAACATAGCATTTCTAGCTTACAAACATGATTCTAAATCCTTTTCATCTAATAGCATTTTTCCATTTGGGCTCTCTATCATCACACATCTAAAGTCAAAGGTTTGAACACAAATTCATAGATCTATGAAATCAACCATCAAAAGACCACAAATGTACTTACAATGTGTTGTATGATCACCACCAAGGCTTCACTAAACCATTTGAAGATCAAAACTCCAAGAAATCTCCAAAAACACAAATGGGTCGAATCTGAGTTGCTCAAAAACGCGGCCAAAGAGATGGATTCAAGGCTTCTAAGTGTTACCAATGGCTTTGGAAGGTTGTTTACGATAGATTTCAACACCAAAATCAAGCGATTCGGTGGAGAAATGATGAAATGGCAAGAATGGAGGAGAAATGGGTTTGGCTTCCTTTTTTCCCACAGAGAGCGCGCGAGAGATGGAGAGGAAAAGAAGGAAAGAAGGAAAGAAAAGGAGGTGGGGCCAAGTGACTTCGGTCACACGGGTCCCACACGCGATCTAACTTTAACCCCGATAAAAATTCCGATCACAAATCCTTAATCTAAATATTTTTCCAGTCCATGACATATTTTTATTTCTCCAAAATCTTGATAAAAATTTCACACCTATTGGTACACTCATACCTCAGTATTTAACACTAAAAATCACTATTCATCAATGTTTCTCAAATTTGCCTATTCCCTCAATTTTTCGCCCTGATTCCATTTTCAGCATTATTTTTGTCATATGAAATCTCTAACTCAGTATTTAAGCCTCATAACACACGGTTGGCAAATTACCATTTTGCCCTTTTTGCCCCTTTTGGCCATAATCCTTGGATTTTCACTAATCCATCAACTTTCATTTCACAATATGATATTAAAATGCACATTTAAATATTTGAGGTGTTATAATCTAACTTTAACCCCGATAAAAATTCCGATCACAAATCCTTAATCTAAATATTTTTCCAGTCCATAACATATTTTTATTTCTCCAAACTATTGATAAAAATTTCACACCTATTGGTACACTCACACCTCAGTATTTAACACTTAAAAATCACTATTCATCAATTTTTCTCAAATTTGCCTATTCACTCAATTTTCCGCCCTGATTCCATTTCCAGTATTATTTTTGTCATTTGAAATCTCTAACTCGGCATTTAAGCCTCAGAATACACGGCTGGTCAATTACCATTTTGCCCTTTTTGCCCATTTTGGCCATAATTCTTGGATTTTCACTAATCCACCAATTTTCCTTTCACATTATAATATTAAAATTCACATTTAAATATATGAGGTGTTATACTTTCTGTCTTCTCTCTCTTTATTCTCTTGAAATATTATAGTTAAAGGAAAAACATTAAATATGAGAAATCATAACCATCTAAAGAAGAAAATAAATATAAAATATTAAATTTCAAAAATTATGACCATAAAAAAATGGAAATAAATATAACCATTGTATCAACATAATCGATCTAACGGTGAGATTGATTGATAGTAACATGGTAGTAACATAATTTGGTTGTTACAATATCCTTCCCCTTTTTTTAATTACAAAAGTAAGGCTAATTTGCATATTATTACCAAAGTGTCGAGTTGGTGTTTTGACCCAAAATCAGAAAAGAAAATTACTGGATTAATGGTTTTTTTGGATATATAATGAACAATGAAATGAAAATGAATCAGAGACAGACCGGTAGCCCATGTCCGCAACTGGACATGAATTCCAAATTTTTTTATTTTTTTTGTTAAGTATAGTAGTAAAGTATGATGTTGGTTAGATTAAGCTTGCTTTGATATATAATGAAGAATGAAATGAAAATGAATGGAATACGGTGGGATGGAATGAAATGACATATATTTTATTGGATATTTTATGAAGTCATACAACAAATCAGTTTGATAAAAAAAAGTGTTGGGAATAACCTTTTATGTTAAGTTGAAGTTTTTTTTCTTATTTATATTTTTTTTTGAATGCATTAAAAATTTTATTTAAATAAAAATTTCAGGGGCATGTGCGCTGGCACAAGACTGGTAAAGCCAAACCTGTAATAGAAGATGGAGTACATAAGGGCTTTAAAAAGATCATGGTACTTTATATAAGATCTAAGAAAGTGTCCAAGCCATTTAAATCCAATTGGGTGTTACATCAGTACCATCTAGGGAGTGAAGAAGATGAGAAGGATGGTGAATATGTGGTTTCAAAAATCTTTTATCAACAGAATAAGCAGACTGAGACAAATGAAGAGTTCAGTGGTTGAAGATTCTGACATGGCACCGCGAACAAGTCCAAGAACCCCAAAACCAAATCCTCCCAGTCGACCTCGTTCAGGAAAATGTGTTGATTGTGATGACAATTTTGATGAAAATGAACTTCTGTCATTCAGCCAGGTGTGTAGTAGCCATTCTATTTACATTTAGTTTGCTTTGATGATTAATTTAAACTTTGAGGAAGCTATGATGATCATCTTATATGAAATTCAAATGAAAAAGAAAAATCAAATACAACATTCTACCTCAGAATCAAGCATAGCATTTAAGATTGCATTTGTATTTCAACTTCTAGTCCTACAAAAACATTTGATGGACACATCTTAGAAACAAGTGAACTTGATTTTCTCTTAAATTTTGTTTTTAAGTACTAATGAGAATAGAAGTAAGGTCATATAACCTTTTTACACTCTTTTTCCAAACAAGTACATTCTTTTGTTTGTTTTTGAAATGTGAATATTTATGAACTAGGATGCCAAGTCTATACCTGGAAAATCACATGCCCCACAATCTGATGTTCAAAATGAGGACAATACGGGTGAACCTGCATGGTTAGCTGGTGAATCACAGGCTGTTGTTGAAAACTGTGACTTTGATGGCTTGGAAGACATCTTATTATGCAAGGAGATGTTAGATTCTTCTACCCTCTTAAATGATTCTGGATTGAACTCTACCACTTTCAACAGCTTTGCTTGCAGTGCAAATAATTTGGCTGTAAATGATAATGTATCTTATGGAATTTCTTTCCTTGACACCCTGGAATTGGATACTCCTCCAGATTTTTATCTTTTTGTAAGCATAAACTCAATCTTCTATAGTTCTCCAATATATTATCATTCTTTCATTGCTCAGTGATTCTGATTTTTCATGCAGAATTTGCAATTTTGTTCTCAAGACAGTAGTATCCTTCAGTGGATGGACAAGTTATAAGGTGTAATTGTGAAGCATGTTCTACTTGATGCTGATGCTTAATCCGAAAGTGTTCTAGGATAGCGTGTATAGTACATTTATCCATATCATTCTTCAGTTGCAATGATCTTTCTGTTCCTACATGCATGAAGCTCAGGTTGTTACCATTTGGTGCTTACAAGCAAAAATTATATGGTGTCTCAGGTTTCTGGACTGTTGCAATTTCTAAGTGATGTTATAAAGCTAAACTATTAAGCTGATGAATATGGAGAAAACTAACAGTTCATTATGAAACAAACAATTGAATGATTTGTTTTTCATGTCAACTAGTTTTATATATAACAACATTCACGATTTGTTAAATTATGTCTAGCACTACATTTTATTTAGATTATGCTATTTTTGTTAGTTCATAGTCACAAACCCCACGGATATAGTTTTATATTAAATCATCAACCTGAGATTTTGCTAATTAATTCAGCCCACAATTTTTAATAATTAATTTTTTGGACATACAATCTTGTGCTTTAGAATGTTATGCAGTTTTACAATGTCTAGTTTAGGGGTGTTTATCGATCGATTCAAACCGCGGTGACCGAACCGAAAAATTGATAACCGAAAAATTAAAAATAAAATAAAAAATAGAAATTTTAATTAGATTGGATCCGTTTTCAGTTTGGTTGGTGAAAACCGATCTAATATATTAATTCCTCTCTATCTACTTGGATCTTTCCCCAATTATAGTCTAAGAAATTCTAAACCCAAGACCCACTAACCCATTAGCTAAATCCAAGAAAAATCTACGTGCATCCCATCAGTAAAATTTCATCTGTGTAGAGTTTCATATCTCATTGCCCAAAAAAAATAGATCATCATTTGCTTATGCTTGTGTTTCAAAAAAAAAATTTACAAAGCCAATACATATAAAATATGTTATTTGCACAATAATCATTAAATAAATTTTAGGCTTTTCAAAAAAATTAAAAACTGATCCAATCCAAACCAAAAAAAAAATTGGATTGGATTAGATCGGATCAGATTTGAAAAAAAAAAAATCAAACCGAATATATGATTATATGATGAAACCAAAGGGGTTGGATTGGATAATTTTTTCTTCCAAAACCAATTCAGACCGTGAACACTATCTAACCCAATTCAACATATTATCATTAGAACTAGGTCAAGTTTAAACAATCTTTACAAGGTTAAATTTGGTTTAGTTCTTGTGATTAAATACTTTATTTTGAATACTAAATGATGCATCATGTAACAGCCCGTTACGTACCAGTATTGTTAACATTGATTATGATATTAAGAGCAGTTACAATCACAGCGTTTCATTTATAAAATACGGGTAAACTTTTTTTTCTTTTTAACATCTTTTACAACATTTAAAAGCACTGTGATCATAACTCAAAACTTATTGCGGAATGATTAATACCAAAGCCTAATACCATACACTTTTTTGTTTAGAGGTTGCCAAGTGACTCCCATAAACCAACAAGGCAAAAACTCGTTCTATCCATTTTTTATCACTAAATGTCTTAACCCTTTTATTTACTCCAAAAAATTTTAAACCTATCAAATGCTTCTCATTTACTAGTATGTTATAGATTTCTTCGTTAGCTACGCGTGGTTTCAAACTGCGCACAATTTGGAGCTCTGTAGCTCAAGTTATGCCAATTTTACTAACTCATTTTTTTTTTCGCACGACAGGGCGCTTAAGCCCCCAACTTGGGCGCTTAAGCCCCCATTTGGGCGCTTAAGCCCCCAACTTGGGCGCTTAAGCCCCCATTTGGGCGCTTAAGCCCCCAGCGACAGAGGGTTTTTCCCACTCACAGGTGCATCAGGGCGCTTAAGCCCCATTTGGGCGCTTAAGCCCCCTCCGACAGCTTCCTGCACTTGTGCAGGAACCACTCCAGGGCTGAGTTCCCGACCTTCTACCGCCCCATTTCTAACTCCGATTAACCCCAAATTTTGACATGAAATAGAGGGTAACTCCACCTTCAAAATGGTGTAAGACCCAATCCTATTGGACCACAGTGGAGGGAGATACGTTCTCCCAAAGTTTGCTAAAAACATGCCAATTCCCCGAAAATTGGCCAGAGTTCCCTTTGTTTTTACAACAATCCCCAATCTTGCTAATGCAACCTAAAACACATATAGGTATATAAATTCACATGGGTGGCACACACAAGGACCAACAACGCCTTGGGGCACTTACAACCCATCACAGTCCATTTACATGTACAATATTCATAGATTTCAATCACCAAAGTTCTATTTCATGCTTTTATTAGTCATACCATTAATCAATTCATAAATTAGGCTTAGAGCCCTTTACATTACATTTACATGCTTCCAATACATCATAGGTGGCTATGGACAGATTCCATGCTCACACAGAATATACATATACATCAAAGTACAGTTATACATGTACAAATGCATGACATTTTCAACATGCACAAGTTCATGGCCTCAATTCAAAACATAAATTCTTATACTAAGTGTATCCAACTGAATCCTCTAACATGTGATGCCTTCCATATGCACCTCATGCTCCACTCTTCCAGGCTCAACCTAACCTGAAATGATGCCCCAAACACGGGGTGAGATATATAAATATATCTCAGTAAACCAAGGGCCCTGGAGGTTTCTCCACCCCATGGCTCACTCAATGTGCAAATATAACATCATATAATATGCATGTAATACAATATCACCCACCAACTGGAGACAACCCGAGAACATCCACTCATGGATTCATGTTCAAGGACTCCATCATATAACTCCCGAGACAATCCTGGCGCCTCTCCCATGGTTGAGAAGACTCCATGGCAATACCCAACCGGAACTCCTCATGAGCCCTATCCGGCGGATGTCCCACGTTTGGATCATCCTGGCGCCGCTCCCAGAGTCGACTCCATGGCAAAACCCGACTGGCATTCTCACAAGGATGAACCCAGCGGATGTCCAAACTCCACACGTCAACTGGCCAGTGACCAAACAATTTTCACAAAATCCAAGCAATATGCATACAAGCACACAATCACACAATGCCATAATCACATAATCCAACCACAACCTTCCACTAGGTGTGGTGGAGCACACAAGGGCTAAACCCCAGTTCCAAAGGTTACCTCAACACCGAGCCAATGCTCCACACGTAAGCTCCAAGCTTACTCCACTTCCATATCATCCAAGAGAGGCAACCTATACGATCAACAACACCATTACCTCAATAGGTCGAATTACTCATGCCCATCAATCTAGGGGTATTCAATCCAATTCAACACTCATACTCATCATATAATCATATTAAAACATCATACCATTACTTATCAATCCACTTCTTTCACAGTTCAATTTTCACAGATCTTAGGCATCACGTAAGAATCCTAAGTTATGTAATTTTTTTCACCAATAAATTTTATTGCATTTCTAGCTCAAATACATCATTCTAAGATATAATCATCTAATGCACAATTTCCATTTGAGCTCTCTAACTACACAAATCATCCCTCACAACTTCAACAAAAAAACCCATTTTTATACATTCATGAAACTCAAAGGAAATCAAGAATTCTTACCACCAATAGCTTGCAAATGTTCCTATGAGTGATAATCAAGTCTCCTCCCAAGCCAAAGCACCACCAATGGCCCCAAAACTCCACAAATTCACACAATGGGGTGGAAAAACGATCTCATTATACACTCACTTTCATGACTCTCTCAAGAAGGGAAATATACTCACAAGATGATGCTTAACAACTTTGGTGTTGGAACTTTATTGATTTGGTGGCTCAAAAGTGTGGAAAAGGGCAAGAAAGTTTCTTGCCCTTGCCTTCCATGGAGGAAAGCACGTGAAGGAGAAGAAGAAAGAAGAAGAAAGAAAAAGAAAGAAAAGAGGGAGAGAGAAAAGAGAGGGAGCGTGAGGGGAAAAGGGGAAAAGTAAGTGGGTTTGGTTTCAGCGGGTCCCACACGCGATTTAACTTTAATCCCTCACCCAATTCCGATCATAAATTCAAAACCTACGTATTTTTCTGGTTCATGACATATTTTTATTTCCTCAAAATACTCATAAAATTTTAACACTTATCGGTACACTCACACCACAGTATTTAACACTTAAAAATCACTATTCATCAATTTTTCCCAAATTTGCCTACTCACTTAATTTTCTGCCCTGATTCCATTTCCAGCATTATTTTTGTCATATCAAATCTCTAACTCCATTTTTCATGCCTCGGTTTACGTTCTTGGCAAATTACCATTTTGCCCTTTTTGCCCATTTTGGCCATAATTCTCGGATTTTCACTAATCCTTCCCTTTTAAACCCATATTTTATCACATAAATTCACATTTAATGTTCCGAGGTGTTATACATCACATTCCCATATTCCGCACAAGCGGTACACAAATGATTAAATTGAGACAAATTTTGAGAAGTAAATGACTAATTTAAAAAAAAAATTGGTCTTGAGAAAGAAATATTAAAACGAATAATTTTCCCGCTTCGCAACTTGCCTTTTAAGAATGGATTATTTTTAATTTTCATTATTTGACGTGGAATAATTATGAAACTATATATTCATCCAACAATTGTTCAACTGAGTTATGAAAAGTGTCACATTTGTATCACGTGCTAAGATAAATGAGAACTCCAATTTTTGTTTATACACTTTTTCATAGAATATTAATTTAGTTTTTAAAATATTATTACATCAATTAGGTGCCTGAATAATTTTTAACATCAAAATAGTTAGAAAGCTATTATTAATTGAGATTAAATTAATAACGTTTGATGATAATATATAATAATTTGAAGAAAATTTAACATTTGGATATATTGGTATACCTCAACCTAATCGGCCCAAGTTCATC